>JAJOOO010004617.1:0-38601 GCA_029582685.1 Solanum piurae | reverse complement strand
TAAGCTAATAGTAAGACCTAAATGAGGGTGAATATGACTAAGATGACTACAAGGTTATGCTTAGTGTGAATGGTAGTATGGAATGCCTTTCACGCATTGCACACGTGTGTCTTGAGGTTACTTAGAAGTATGGTGCCATTATGGTAGAAAGACTTAATACTTGACCATGCATATAGGATATGATTAAGATGACCAAAAAGGGGATACTTGGCTTGGGTAGTAGTATGGGATGCTATTCTTGATTTGCACATGTATGCTTTTGAGGTTACTTGAGAATGGTGCTATTATGGTAAAGAAGACTAAGAGTCTATTATGCTTATATGATTATGACTTGTCTCCTATGCTCATTAACTATGTCTTATGTTGACTTATATTTATATGATGCTTATGTTGGAGACCATGATGTGACTATGATGATTATGCTATGAATATGTTATTACCTCTTATGTTTATGTCTTATGCTGACTAACCATTTGAGATGCTCTTTTGATGTTGTGCTAGCTTTCATACTTGGTACATTTTGTACTACCGCTTATTGCCTACATTCTAATCAAATGTAGGGTTTCGGAGATTGAGTTGCTTGAAGTCTAGGTTTGCAAGGATCAAGAAGAGTTGAGGAATTGGTGAGTCCTCATAGCTTCGAGGACAAACCCATGTTTCCCTTTATGTCATTTCTTTATGTTTTTAAACTTTGTATGATCTGCATCCCAAAAAAAATTATTCATGAGTTTAAATAGATGGTTTGAGAGGTTTTAGTAAAGACTTCCGCTGCCTTATGAAAAATGTTTTTTGATTGTATGGTCTTAAAGTAGTTTTAGATTTTCCATACTTTTCTATTACCTATGTTATAATGCAAAGGGCTTGTATTAGACCCCTTTGGGGTCGAGTATGCCGTGTTACGTCTAGGGGTACCCCTGGGTCGTGACAGGTGGCCAAGCGTAGGTCACTAAAAATTTGCAGATTGGGGACTGTTTTGGGGTCCTCTTCAAGGAGCCCTTTGGTTGGTCCTTGGGGAGTCGTACCCGGATGTTTAACCCCTAAAACTCTCATTCTAAGTACGGGAATCATTTTCACAACCTTTAATCCTCATACAACACTCCAAACCTCTTACAAAAGGCTATAGAACTCACTAGTTCAACTTACTAGTTTCCGGGGTGTTACAATATCTCCCCCTTGGGATCATTCGTCCTCGAATGATGATTCTAAACATTTATTAAACTCAAAACTTTAAGCTAACAGCCCATCATGCATGCACTACATCTAAATGCACAAGACCAAGGAAGAAAACTTCAATTCCAAGCTAAACACCTTCAATGCAACACAAAGGAGTAGGAACTACTTCTACCAACCCAAAATGCATGAAACTCTAAATCTACTCATTTTCAAGGAGGAACTAACATATCCTAGCTAAAACATTCTCAACACACACTCATAGAGCCTAAATGCAATTTTCTTCTCGTAAAGCATTCATTCAATGAGGAACCTTTCATCTCTAAAAACTAAGATATGATCACAATCAACTCATGAAGTATATATGCAAATCCTACTCAAATGCACTACAACATGAGGAAACAATGCAAATAAGTCATTTCTAACAAGACCTAAGCGTTTTTATGAACATGCATATAAGGAAATCATGGCAACACATAAAGCACACAATAATTCTACTAGGTAGGCACACTATCTCCCCCTTGGGAGTAAGCCCACACAAGCTTTTCTAAATATCATATATGCTAAAAACACCTTCAAAGTCCAACATAACAAGTCACAAAAGACAAGAAATCCAGAAATTTTACTAAAGCATGAAACACATACCGGAAGGGACATGAGGAGATCACTCTTGATCATCTCTAGATTGGAGAGCATAAAACTTATTCTTCTTTTGAGGCTCCATATCCCACTACTAGAGGAAACTTTCTTACCTTCTCTTCTTGTAACCTTAGCCTTAGGGCAATCTTTCATCATGTGGCCACTCTCACCACAACTATTGCAACTCTCTCTACCGGCCAAACATCTACCCTCATGCCTCTTACCACACCTAGTACAAGAGGGCCATAGGGACTCATTACTTATCCCTTGTGTCCTAGGGGTAGACACTCTCTCATCCTTATGCCTAGGAGTATTAGAAAAGCCTTGTCCGAAAAACTTTTGTCGATTCCTAGAAAGACCATGTCCATCGGACCCATCATGAAAGGACTTATCATTATCCACCCTACACCTCTTTTTCTCCCTAAATTTCTCTTCGTTGAGTATTTCTTCTTCTATTTGTTCAGCATAAATCATGAGGCGTGAGATATCCATATTATCAACAAGCATTGTCATACGACATTCTTTGGCTATCATGTCGGACACAGCCGATAAAAACCTATTCATCTTATCTCTCGGATTTGACACTATGGATGGAGCATACTTAGACAAAATAATGAATTTCAAGGCATACTCTTTAACACTCATGTTACATTGCATAAGTGATGACTCCACGATTTGGACTTATTTAGGGCTTAATTTTAATAGATTTAGTGTCCTTGAATGCATATTTTGTCTTACTAACTCATAGAAATCCTTGAATTTCAGGTATTTGAACTTAGGCACAAAGTATGGACACTATTGAGCAAAAAGAAACAAGGCAACTAAAAAAACGAAGAAAAGAGGGCCTGACGATCGCCAAAACCATTGGGTGAGGCACCGAATGGCCTTGGCCTCGCCTAATGTTCCAGTGTGCCAAACCCTAAAGGAGAAAATTAAGTCGGTGATAGAAAGGAGCAGTCTGCGATTCGCCGAACAGTTCCTCGATGCAGTGCCTTATCGCCTAAAGTTACAGGACCTCAAGGATGCAGAAGGCAAAAGAAAAAAGGTGATACAAATGACCAAAGGGCAGAGCGCCGAGTGGATAGGTGATCCCGACTAACTACGCCGACTGAACCTTCACAGCACACTTTTTGACAACTATAAATACTTGTTTAAATTTTTAGCTTAGTATCAAATTTTGTAAGGAATAATATTATTATTCAGTTTTTGAAGTTTAGAACTTAGAACTGAGTTTGAGAGACGTTTTCCTAAGCTTTGAAGATTTCTATTTCTAAGAAATTAGAAGTGGGTATTGAAGATTATTCATCTTAGACGTTTGTAAAGATAATATTAATTGTACCCAGTTGATGGAAACACATTTCGGTATCAATTTTTATTTTTTTACTATATCTAGCTAAAACCCCAATTCTTGGGGTGTGATTATGGTTTGAATTAACTGCTGGGTATTACTAATTAATAGTCTATTTGCTGTTTAAAAGTGATTTCGTTCATGTTTTTGGATTGCTCGAGAGAGAGGTTTTAAAACCAAAATTGTTGAATCGGTGGTCTGTAGGTATTGGGTTGTCATGGGTTCAGCTCGAGAGAGTGAACCCTAAACCCTTTTCCACACATTCAGCTCGAGAAAGTGAATGGACTAAAGCGAAGGCCATGTTTCATTGCCGCTGATTGGTGTTCGAGAGAAACCAATTTAATTCGGAGTAAATTGTTCGAGAGAAAGTTTAACCCCACTAAAGTCTAGCTTATTCACTGATTTGCAGCGGTTTACTATTAATTGCAATTACCCGGTTGTTTATCTTAGCCCATAATCCTGTCACATCCTAAGAATCCCATCTCCATATTCTTATTTTCATATTATTTGTTGTTTTTAGTTGCTTGTTGACTACAAACCCCCCTTTTGATATTTGACACGTGTGTCAACCCTTAATTTATCATGTTTTTCTTTGTAAATATTTTTAGCTAAAATTGACTTGAGCATATTTATTCTTTTCTATTGATTCTTGAGTACGAACCACTCCCTTGGGACTCGACCCCAACTCACTAGTTAGGTTATATTACTACTCACGATCGTTGGCACTTGAACTGGAAGTAGTGACCTGATACATGAAATCAAAATGGTGCCACTGCCGGGGAGTGGTGTTACTTGAAATTTTTAGTTAAGTTTAATTTTGTTCTTGTTAGTTATAGTTCTACTTAATTTTAGTTGTGTTTTGCCTGTTTGTGTGATAAAACATGAAGTATGAGTGTGAACGACAACAATGGCAGCCAAGTAGGCTATCAAGATGACATCGGAAACCTCAACGATGTCAACGAGCCTCATTCTAATGACCCCCATCTCATGGGAGATATTGGTGCCATTCTCTTGCCTCTGGATGAAGGGAATGCGGTGTTCCACATCACGAGTACTATGTTGCAACTCTTGCAACTAAAAGGGCTTTTCAGTGGTTTGGCTCATGAGCACATTAGAATCTTCATGGATGTATGCAGACCATTCTCCTTCAAAAATATTTCCCAAGAATCGATCTGATTGAGGTTGTTCCCATTCTCTTTGATGGGAGAAGCATGCAAATGGTTGGCTGAATTGTCACGTGAATCAATCACTTTGTGGGAGGTGTTGGTTACCGCATTTCAAGTGCAATTTTTCCCTCCCTCGAAGATGATGACTCTTCGGGACAATAGTCAGAGCTTCAAGCATCTAGAAGGAGAGCCAATTCATGAAACTTGGTTGCGATTCAAAAAGTTGGTGCTTCAATGCCCAACCCGTGGATTGCTTGATAACGTGTTGCTGCAGTATTTTTACCGGAGTCTTGACTCTGTAAATAAGGGTGTTGCTGACCAACTTTCTCCGGAAGGTTTGATGCATCAACCTTATGTAATAGCGGCTCAGATTTTGGATGACATGACTATTATAAATAGGGTGTGGTATACCCGTGAAGACCAGGTCTCCCCTCTCACGTTCAAGTTGACTAAGGAACAGATGGAGAAGGACAAAGAGAGGGACCAGAACATGGCCAAGACCATGACACAACTTGACATTTGATCTAAAAATGTCATAGGAGCTGGTGCTTGAAGTGTCAATGCCATGGGTGTCGGTTGTGCTTATCTGGATGAGTCAAAGTTTGAGGCCTTGTATAATGAAGAGGTAAATTTCCCAGCCAACCAAGGTGATGGTTATCGTTCAAACTACCCAAGGTAGGGTGGTAACAAAGGTTGGAGTAGGGATGAAGGTTGGAAAGATCGAGATCGTGAATGGACGGATCGTAATCCAAATTGGAAGGATGGGGAGAAGGATAGGTATGTGCCTCCCCACGAGCGCCAAAAGTCAAAGGATTTAGAAGGTGGTCGGTCTGAGGATATGCTTTCTCATAAACTCAACAAAGTTGAGGGGTCAGACAAGATCTTGAAAGAAATGAAAGAAGACGGGTCGACCATTAGCCAGACTGTTACCTCCCATTCCGTATCGATCAAGCAGTTGGAGACCCAAATGGGTCATATCTCGTCTCATTTGAACCCGAGACAACAAGGGGGTTTGCTTAGTGATACTATGGCTAACCCCAAGAATGAGGTTTAAGTGTGGACTTCCCTCGTGCCGCGACGTTAACTAAGGAGATTCTTAGGAAACAACCCAAGACCCCTTATTGCTTTCATTTTTCTTTTGGTGAATAATGGTGTGTTGAATGTGCAGGACAAAGTGTGGGAAGTTTTGAAAAATGCAGAATGGCAAGCTAAAGGTCCAGTTTTCGTATCACCGAAGAGGTCAGCGACCCCGACCCAGACCATTGTTGGACTCAAGAAAATTTTACATTGGAGTCTGTAAAACTTGGTGAGCCCCAGAAATTATTGGTGAGTCGCCAACCAAGTCGGCAATCACAATCTATACCACCATTCGGACCCCCAAATCAACTGAGGTCCTTGTAAAACTCGGCAAGGTAAGTGACAATTTGGCATTTCACCGAATGGGTCGACGAGCAATACTAAAGTCGCTGAATGGGCAAGAACTAGATGGTTTTTATAAGACCTAAGGTTTAAATTTTCAAACTCTTCACTTTCCCTCACTTTAAATCTTCACAAACTCAAACCTACACCTTAGTTTATATATTGTAGCATTTTGAGAAGTATTTTAGTTGTTGATTGGTGCTCGGAGTTGAATTACATTGCCACCTAGCATTTCAATCTTATCTTAATTGGCATAAAAGGTTGGTTTTCTGAACCCTGACTTCATTTTTATCAAAATTGTACTCATTTGCAACATTATTATCTTGATTTTCGTGTGCTGGGCCTCTTTGATAAGGTTAGAATATTAAAATGCATGTTTTAAATTCGATAATCCTGCTCGTAATGTTTTGAATGTTGAAATCCCATATTTTTGCGCTTTTAAATGAATTAATTCGTGTGGGGTTGTGCTTGCATGTTGTTTAGTTTGGTTGGGTGAAGTCTGAGTAGCCCGTATTTGTGCCAAACGACGTAATTTGCCCAATGATAGAACATATGACGTCATTCTTAAGGGCAAAAGTCGTCAATTGGACAAATTTCACAAAACCAGGAGAAGTCTGAGTATCCCGGGGTAATGGGTGCTATGGGTCTAGTTTTAATTTGAGTTGTACAGGCTTTGATGTTGTTTTCGGGGGTTGCGGGGTTGAATTCGAGAAGTTGGGTTAAAAGTAGGCACGCTGGGTCGTTTGGCTAGCTGGGTCGAGCTCACCAAACCTTTCAGCGGTTCGCCAAAGTTCCCCATCTCGCCATTAATTTCTTGCTAAATGTGTTGTTAGGCTCTGTAACTTTCGGCGAGAAGCCTGAGGTTGCCGAAGGGACTCAACGTCTCGCCAAAAGAATTCTCTATCAACTTTTGTCTGCACCCCTGTACCCTTTTTGCACTATAACCTTCGGTGGTTTCACCCTTGCTCGCCGAAATCTGTCAGTGATTCAGTGAGAGGCATTTCCCATCACCAACTTGCCATAGCTTTAAAGTCAATCCTTTCGACGAACCCGATCTAGCTCACCAAAGTGATTTGGCAACTCGCCAACGTGTTCAGCGAGTCTGTCTACAACTGATTTTCTGTACTTTTGTTTGAAGATTTTCTTAACTTTTTCTCGATGCTTTGCAGACATGACTAGACCAAAAGTTGCTAGGAGAATCATGCCACCCCAAAAGATAAGAGCACGGAATTTCAAAATAAATGAAGGGAGATCAAATCCTCCCAAGAAGGGAAGATAAGAAGCTCCACCTAGAGATAAGGAAAGGAAAAGAGTCCAAATTCTGACAAGGAGACTACTCCCTGAGGCCTCTCTATTCCTTCATGGGCCTGGAGATTCTATGCAGTTGTGCAGAACTTTTTGGCAGATACACCCGTGTCAAATCCTAGTGGGTCTGGTACTACGATTCCTCTAGAGATGACCCCGGACACTGATGCCCAAATCCGAAATACTACACCGGGCACTGATGCCCATAGAGCAACTGCATAGACAGGACCCCATTTCCGCCTTCTCTGTCTTACTTTATTTCACTTTTGGATATTCTTTGTTTGCATTTGAGTACAAATGATTTTATTTGTGGTGGGGTGAGGCCCACCTTTTGTGTAATTTTGTGACCTTATTGGTTTTGGTTATATATTTGGGTTTTGAGCTAAAATTGTGTTGTACACTGCTTTTTGTGGAAGTTTTGAGCTTATGGTTCTGTGTTTTTAATTATAAATGATTTTTGACCCTTCCAAAAAAAATTGCCACCTCTTGTTTGTATTGAGTGTGATTATTCTTGTGCCAATTTGAGTATCGATTTTGATCAATACCGATGACTTGAATAGTTCTCATAATCGAACAAAAATGAATGTGCGGCTACGATGAGGCCAAATGAAGTTGCATAGCCAATATATGAACTCTTTGCATCTCGTTGTGACTAGCCAAGTATCGAATTGAGTCTCTTGTGATGAATATTTCACACTAGCAAAAGTGTGGAGTCTTGTTTTGACTTTGGTGTTAATGCCTTGTGTGATGAGCTTACCGTGAACCATATGTGATGACACCTAGAATTTACCCCGTTGGTCCGGCTGACTAAGTGATGTGAACTCTTGAGATGATCTTAGGCAACTTTAAAGAGTGTGAAATAATTTGACATTATACCTCTTTTTGTGGCCTACCTTGTGAGTGTGTGAACCCATTTTGAGCACCCTTTGAGCCTTGACCTTTTCTTGGAAGAAACATGACAACATTGTGACCTTTGATTGATCTATTACCCATAATTCTCATGATTTGTGGTTTGTTTAAATAGTCAACTTAGGCCAAAAGCCTAAGTTGGGGGTGTGGTGAAAAGAGAATGTAAATTAAGACGTGCAGGAAAGTCCTCTTTTACCCATGTTGTGAGAAATGGAACCCCTCCATACAAAAAAAAGAAAGAAAAAGAATGAAAAATTTGTGGAATAAAGTTGTGAAAATACAAAAATAAATGGGGTTTCCAATAGTCCAGGGAAAGTGAATAAGGGGATGACTTGTAAGCACGAATGAAAAATGATGAAGAAAAGGAAAGGAAGTGTTGTTCATACCACATTTCATGAGGACTATAGCCACTGAGCCTAATTGACCATACTGTTGCACTCAACCCCATTACAATCCTAGAAAAGACCTTTTTGATCTTGAGTGAACTGAAACATATGTTGGTTGGAAAATACGAGCAAGCCTATGGGTGAAATCATACATTGTGTTCATCTTTGCGAGTGTGAGCGTTGCATTTGATTCCGAAACTTTAAATTGTTGAACCATTGTGTGTGAATATGGAATCATTCTTTGTGTGAGGGAATTTGATTTCCTTGGTTGAGCTTGAACTTGCATTTGAAGCAAGTATTGTGAGCTTGAGATTCTTTGATAATGGTGAGTCACAATTTGAAACTTTGAGTGCACATTTGATCCTTGCATGAGTAAGTTGAGTCTTTTTGTGTGCATTAATGATTGAGTCTTGTGTAGCACAGTTTGAGACATCCTTTTTGAACTGCTGAACTTGAGTTTTAGTTGAGGAAAAGCAAAAGTTTAAGTTGGGGGTGTTGATGAGTCCACGATTTGGACGCATTTAGGACTTAATTTTAATAGATTTAGTATCCTTGAATGCATATTTTGTCTCAATAACTTATATAAATCCTTGAATTTCAGGTATTTGAACTTAGGGACAAAGCATGGACACTATTGAGCAAAAAGGAACAAGGCAGCTGAAAGAACGAAGAAAAAAGGGCCTGAGGATCGCCTAAACCATTGGGCAAGTCGCCGAATGGCCTTAATCTCGCCTAATGTTCCAGTGTGCCAAGCCCTGAAAAAGAAAATTAAGTCGGCGATAGAAATGAGCAGTCGGTGAGTCGCCGAACAGTTTTGTGATGCAGTGCCTTATTGCCCAAAGTTACAAGACCTCAAGGATGCTGAAGGCAAAAGCAAAAAGGCGATAAAAATGACCAAAGGGTGGATCACCGAGTGAATCGGTGATCCTGACTAACTGCTCTGACTGAACCTTCGAATACACTTTTTGACAACTATAAATACTTGTTTAAATTTTTAGCATAGTATCAAATTTTGTAGGGAATCATATTATTATTCAGTTTTTGAAGTTAAGAACTTAGAACTGAGTTTGAGAGACATTTTTCCTTATCTTTGAAGATTTGAAGATTTCCATTTCTAAGAAATTGGAAGTGGGTATTGAAGATTTTTCATCTTAGACGTTTGTAAAGATAATATTAATTGTACCCAGTTGATGGAAACACATTTCGGTATCGATTTTTATTTTTTTACTATGTGTAAAACCCCAATTCTTGGAGTGTGATTATGTGATTATGGGTTGAATTAACTGCTGGGTATTGCTAATTGATAGTCTATTTGCTGTTTAAAAGTGATTTCGTTCAGTAATTGTGGTTGAATTTAATGAGTTGTAGTTGCAAATACAATCCTAACTTTGTGTTTTTGGCTTGCTCAAGAGAGAGGTTTTAAAACCAAAATTGTTGAATCGATGGTCTGTGGGTATTTGGTTGTCATGGGGTCAGCTCGAAAGAGTGAACCCTAAACCCTTTTCCACACATTCAGCTCGAGAGAGTGAATGGACTAAAGCGAAGGTTGTGCTTCATTGCCGCGTATTTGTGTTCGAGAGAAACCAATTCGATTCGGGGTAAATTGTTCAAGAGAAAGTTTACCCCCACTAAAGTCTACCTTATTCACTTATTTGCAGCGGTTTATTATTAATTGCAATTACCCGGTTGTTTATCTTAGCCCATAATCTTATCACATCCCAAGAATCCCGTCTCCATATTCGTATTTTCATATTATTTGTTGTTTTTAGTTGCTTGTTGACTACAAACCCCCATTTTGATATTTGACACTTGTGTCAACCCTTAATTTATCATGTTGTTCTTCATAAATGTTTTTAGCTATAATTGACTTGAGCATATTTATGCTTTTCTATTGATTCTTGAGTACGAACCACTTCCTTGGGACTCGACTCCAACTCACTAGTTGGGTTATATTACTACTCACGATCGTTGGCACTTGAACTGGAAGTAGTGTCCTGATACGTGAAATCAATAAGATTGATGAACTCTTCCATCTTGGCCTCCCTCAACTCCCGGGGAAAGAACCTATTTAGAAATTCCTCCTTAAACATCTCCAAATCTATGGGACCCGCCTTTACCAGCGTATTATCTTTCCATTGCTCATACCAAATTTGGGCAATATCTTTCAATTGATAAGCGGCTAGTTCCGCTTTCTCTATAGAAGTCACCCCCATGATAGCAAGTGTCTTATAAACCTCTTCTATGAACCCATTTGGATCTTCTTCCACCTTGGATCCATTAAACTCCGGAGGGTTCATCCTCAAATACTCCCTTATACTAGAAGCACCCATCCCCCCTTATAGGGTTTGCCGGTGCCACCATCTCTCTATTGGCTTGCGCCGTCAAGGTTTGAGCCAACAATTGCATAGAAGCCCTAAACTATGCAAGAGTGACATTCTCAATCAAAGGATCACTTGGAGCTTGAAGAGAAGCTTGGTTAGGAACTTGTGGAGTAACCTCTTATTCTCCATTGTCTTCATCTCTCCAAGCATTAGCCCTAGTATTAGCCATATCCTGAAAAACCATAGGGCACACATTAGAAGAAGGACCTACTAAAGCCAAACTCTATGGCACGACTTAGAGAATGAAGAAGTGAGATTTCCTAAACATCTAATAGACTCTTATTCATAAATGTGGCGTGCTTCACATTTATGAGCAAGACTCTACTAGACGTGGTTTGAGACAATCCTAGAACCATTCTAAACCTTATGCTCTGATTACCAAGTTTGTCACGACCCAGGGGTCTCATACAAGCCCTTAGCATAATCATAACATAAAATCATAGAAAAGTATGGAAAATTTAAAACTTCTTTAAAACCATACAATCGAAAACATTTTCATAAGCAAGCAGAAGTCTTTACTACAACTTTATCTCAAACCATCTATTAAAACTCTTGAATAAAAGACTTGGGACGCAGCCCATATAAATGTCTAAAACATAAATAAATGAGATAAAGGGAACATAATGGGTTTGTCCTCGAAGCTATGAGGACTCACCAATTCTTCAATTCTTCTTGTACCTTAGCAACATAGCCTCCAAAGCAACTCAATCTCCAAAACCCCACATTTGATTAGAATGTAGGCAATATGCGTTAGTACAAAATGTACCAAGTATGAAAGTTAGCACAACATCATAAAAGAATCTCAAAATGGTTAGTCAACATAAGACATAAGCATAAGAGATAATAACATAGTCATAACATAATCATCATAGTCATAGCATGGTCGCCAACATACGCATCATATAAACATAAGTCAACATAAGACATAATTAATGAGCATAGGAGATAAGTCATAATCATATAAGCATAATTGATTCTTAGTCCTCTATACCATAATAGCACCACTCTCAAGTAATCTCAAAAGCATACAAGTGCAAAGCATGAATAGCATCCCATAATACCACCCAAACCAATTATCCTTTTTTTTCGTCATCTTAATCATAGTCTATATACATGGTCTAAGTCTTTAAGGTTTTCTACCATAAGGGCACTATACTTCTAAGTAACCTCAAAGCATACTTGTGCAATGCATGAAAGGCATCCCATACTACCCTTCACACTAAGCATAACCTTGAAATCATCTTAGTCATATTCACCCTACTTTGGTCTTACTATTGGTTATATTCATATAGATAAAGGAGCTATCAACTTTAGTCAATCATATTTTGGAAGGCAACTATAGCAACAACCCAAGCTAAGTCTATACTATGTGTGGGAACCCTTCATACCTAGCCTTAAATCATACTTGTGCAATGTATAGATAGCATCACATACTACTACCCACACTAAGTACTCCTTTAGACTATCATTAATGTTCACTAGTCCCTCTATTCTATTTGCCTCTATTCAAGGCTACCAAGGAATAACCCCCTAATAGGCTAGACCATGCTATCACCTTACTAAAATAACTAAGTTAAGGTAATATATCTACCTTGGAAGACACACTATCATGCAATTCCAAGCTATTCTAGGAAAGGTACAAGTGTCATATCCTAGATATCATGAAATAGTCCTAGACCAACTAAGTCATGCTACCCTTACAAGTATACCATGATACAAATGCAAGCTTCCCTTAGGAGAGAATGATTCTCAATCCTAAGATATCCTTAGGAGAGTATAAGTCCTCAATCCCAAGCTACCATGACTAATCTAACTTAAGCCACCCTTGAAATGCATCTTACAATGCAAGGTCAAGCTACCCTTAGGAGAGTGTGGATCCTCTATTCTAAGATACCCTTAGGAGAGTATAAGTCCTCAATCCTAAAGCTACCATGAAATGGTCTTGGCCAAACCAAGTCATGCTACCATGAAGGCATCCTAACAATGCTAGTTCAAGCTACCCATATGAGAGTATAAATCCTCAATCCTAGGCTACCATGACTACTCCTAACTTATGCTACCATGAAATGCACTTTACAATGCCAAGTCAAGTTATCCCTTAGGAGAGTATAAATCCTCCATCCTAAGCTATTAATCTTGGTCTTATCATACTAAGCCAAGCTATACATGAAGGGATCATACATCACAACTTCAAGCTATTCTAGTCTAACATTCTTTGATTCATTTTAGGTAATTAACCAACCTAGAATCCTTCTATGTGAGAGAACCTTTGGATCTCCTAGCAAATTCATGCCTAAGTGTGTGTGAGAGAAACACTACTCAACACAATCACATAATATTGGCTTTACCCCCAAAGCCCTAACATTGATGGCTACAAGCCCTACTTTCAAGCTTAACTTCATTCATGTCTAAATTACAAGCTTTTCAATCACATTCTTTACTACTGAGTGATTCTAGTCATAATTAATTCATAAAGGTTCAATTTCATCTTTACAAGTCAATATCCTTCATATTCAATAAAGTCTAGTTCAATTCATGATTTGATGATCCTAACTTTGATTAATTACTATACATGACATTGATTTAGGATGATCATCTTTGAACCTTCAAATTTGCCTCTAATGGCATAAACCCACAAATATCACATTCATCAATTTAGATTAGGGTTTACCATAGAAATAACATGAAATCATCATAATATCACTAAACCAAGCTAAATCAATCATAATTGGGTATTATCCACTAGATTGGAATCATACCCACACCTTACCCATAATGTAAGATCAACCCTAGCTAGAATTGGGTTTTTGACATCACAATTGGAGGAAAATTAAGGGGGATCTATGGGGGAAGAACCCATAGATGAATAATCTAAACATACCTATTTTCAAAGACCTAAAAAAATCTTGAATCAATGGTGAATTCGACCTAGTTTCTGCCCCTCTTCTCCCTCTTCTTCTTTGCTTCTAGAGAGAGAAATATTTGAGAGGAAGTGGGTTCTTTAGATGAATGAGTTAATGACTTAGTTTAGGGTCTTATAAGGTATTTATAGGTGTCTATTTAACTAATTAACCGACCTCCCTAAGCCCTAAATAATTACTTAATTAAATCCCTAAGTCCCAACTTAAAACTAAAAAGCTGAAAACTGGCAGGACCTACGGATCCCCACCCACGGACCGTGGGTGGGTTGACGGGCCGTACTGGCTGGATCGTGGATGAGGTCTGGGGTATAACATGGCCGGCCTTTTCAAGCCTTTACCCACGACCCCCACCTACGGGGCGTGGGTCCACCTATTGGCCGTAGGTGGTGTAACACCCCGTAATTTAGTGAGTTGAACTAGTGTGTTCTAGAGCCTTCCGTAAGAGTTTTGGAGTGTCGTATGAGGATTTAAAATCAAAAGAAATGGTTCCCGTACTTAGAATAGGGGTTAAACGTCTGGGTATGACTCCCCAAGGACCACCCAAGGGGTCCGTGAGGAGGACCCCAAAACAGTCCCCTAAATTTGGAAAATTTAGTGAACCACAGATGGCCATCCATGGCCAGTAGACCAGACCACTCCCCGTAGGTCATGGGCGTAGGTGAAGGCCCATTGAGGCCTTCCAAGACAAGCCTCAGGTTCAATCCACGAGACCATAGGAGGGCCAGTAGACCCATCCACGGTCTGTGGATGGATGGACGTGGATGCTGCCAGTTTTTGGGATTTTAGTTTTAAGTTGAGGGTTTGGGAATTAAGTTACTTATTAATTAGGGGATTAGGGAGGGGATTATGGTTCGCCGAAGTCCCCCTTTATCGGCTTTATTTTTGTGTTTTGGTTGAGTTTGGTTTTGTAACTTTCGGTGAGAAGCCTGAGCTCGCCGAGTTCACTCGGCAACTCACCGAAGGTCTCCCTTGATCACCTTTTCTGTGCCCTTAACCCCCAAAATATACCATAAATTTTGGCGGGATAGTTTGAGATCGCTGAGTGATGTCGGAGATTTGCCAAAGGACCCTTCCCATCACCTATATGCTATTGTTTTGGGATATTTTCAGGCCAATCCTTTTGGCGAGCCCGATCTAGCTCGCGTAAGTGATTCGGCGACTCACCGAGTGGTTCGGCGAGTCTTTCTGCAACCTATTTTCTGCATTTTTTTTGAATTGTTCCAACTCATTTTAGTGTATTTTACAGATATGACTTGGACCAACCTGAACGATAGTGGTATGTCTCCCCGTAAAAGAGCGCGGTGCATTGTTATTAATGAGGGGGTTGTTGCTCCTTCTAAAAAAGGGAAGAAGACATCTCCCAAGGGAGGTAAAGGCAAGGTCAAAGCACCTGCATCTGAGACATCAAAGTACAACTTCGGCAGTGAGGGGGAGTCCTTTGATTACCAGGCTGCATTCTTTGAGCCTGAGGATGACCAACCTCTTCAGTCCCGGCGAGCTGAAATTCATTCCAGAGTTCATCTAGGAACACAGAGGCCACCCCTCATGCTGCTGATATAGTGCCAGATCTGGCACAAACGGTGGTTCCAGTGCCACCAGTTCAGGGTCCTCCTCCCTGGCTTCTCAACAGGCTAAAGGCCGAGAGATTGAGGACCATCCTTGAAGAAAAAAGGTTATCCACAGATAGTGTAGTGGACAGATACCCCAATGTGTGGGGCACTCTCCGGTTCCACAGGTTTGAGCAGTTGACCAGGCCTCGTGGCCCCTATTTTCCTTCATGCGTTCGGGAGTTCTACACAGCGCATGGTGACCTGGTATCGAAGGGAAAGAAGAATGCCAGTGCCTTCAGACCGGTAGAGTCAGTCATAGTCCGGGGGAGGGCAGTGAGATGCAACAATGATTATATCAATGTTGTATTGGATAGAGGGGTAGGGTTTGACTACCCGAGTTTGGATACCACTGAGGCGACTCTGGATGACCTAAAGGGATGGCTAGCTCCCCTAATTTCTGACACCACCCCGAGGTGGATCGAGGCTGGAGTTTCGATTGAGAAAAAAAACTTGAATATAGCAGCCCGATATTGGTTTGGGTTCATTAGCATCTCTATCATGCCCTCACAGAACGAGTCCATCCTATGCCACCCAAATGCGGTCTATCTCGAATCACTCATTGCCCGAAAGAGCATAAATTTGAGATTAATCTTTGAGCAAGAAATGGCCATGAGGGCCAAACAACGCTAGACGTCCCTTCCATTATCGGTCCTGATTACAGAGCTATGTCGGCAGGCTGGAGTCCCTCGTTGTCACGACCTAGGGGTACACCCTAGACGTAACATGGCGTACTTGACCCCGAAGGGGTCTCATACAAGCCTTTAGCATATCATAACATAAGATAATAAAAAATTACAGAAATTTAAAAATCTTTATCCATACGATCGAAGTCTTTATAAAATTACAAGTGGAAGTCTTTACTACACTTTTGTCTCAAACCATTTATTAAAACTCTTGAATAAAACTCTTGGGACACAGCCCATATAAAAGTCTAAAACATAAAGAAATGACATAAGGAAATAATGGGCTTGTCCTCGAAGCTATGAGGACTCACCAAATCTTCAACTCTTCTTGCTTCTTAGAAACCTAGCCTCCAAAGGAACTCAATCTCCGAAACCCTACATTTGATTAGAATGTAAGCAAAGTATGTGTTAGTACAAAATGTACCAAGTATGATAGCTAGCACAACATCATAAGAGCATCTCAAAATGGTTAGTCAACATAAGACATAAGCATAAGAGATAATAACATAATCATAGCATCATCTCCAACATAAGCGTCATATAATCACAAGTCAACATAAGACATAGTTAATGAGCATATGATATACATCATGTTCATGTAATAGTCTTTACTTAGACCTTCATACTAACATTCTTCAACCCTTAATCTTTCATATTACATGAGAACTACTCCTCAAACCACCTCAAAACATACTTGTGCAAGGTATGAATGTCATCCCATAATACCATCCAAGCTAAGTACCCTTTTTTGGTCATTCTTGGGCATAGTCCACATTCATAGTCAAGATCTAGGTTTTCATGTCATAAGAGCACTATACTCCTAAGTAACCTCAAGGTACACTTGTGCAATGCATGGGTGGCATTCCATAATACCACACATACTAAGCATATCTTTGAAGTCACTCTATTCATGCTTACTATTCATCGGTGTCATTCTTGACCTACTTCATATAGACAAGGAACTACCATCTTAAGTCAATCATATCATGGAGGGAAACTATAGCAACAATCCAAGCTAAGCATACTTTACATAAGAGAACACTTCATAAGTAGCTTCAAGTTATACTTGTGCCATGTATGAATGGCATCCCATACTACTATTCACACTAAGTACTTCTTTAGGCTATCTTACGCAATGTTTACTACTTATTACTCTAGACTATCAAAGAATAACACCCTACTAGGCTAGACCTAACTACCATGGAAAACACACTATCATGCAAAACCAAGCTATACAAGGAACAATACAAGTGTTCCAACCTAGATACCATGCAAGCGTTCAATATAATGCATGCTACCCTTAGAGGAGTATGAATCCTCAACCCTAAGCTACCCTTAAGGGAGTATGAATCCTCAACCCTAAGCTACCCCTAGGAGAGTATGGTGTCTCAATCCTAAGTTATCCCTAGGTGAGTATATGCCATCTATCCTAGGCTACCATGAAGTAGTCTTGCACTAACCAAGTCATGCTACCATGAAGACATTCTAACAATGCTAGTTCAAGGTACCCTTAGGAGAGTATAGATTCTCCATCCCAAGCTACCATTCCTACACTAATTCAAGATAACCTTAGGAGAGTATGGATCCTCCATCCTAAGCTACCAATCTTGGTCTTGTATTACCAAGTCAAGCTATACATGAAGGAATACAATCAAAATATATTAAAATAAATATGCTTGTGTTAATCATAAAAATTTAAGAACAATAGCTAAACTATCTTTTATTAATCACGAATAAAAAAAATAATAAAGGAGAAGAAAGAATAAATCACAATTCTCCGGCCTTCACGACGACTCTTCCCGAGTTCCTTAGCTAGAAGAAAATTTATATTGTGTATTGTTTCTTGGTTCTTGGGTTCCCTCCAGAATAATTTTCCATCCCTTATTTATAAATATAGAAACCCTAAATAAAATAATTAAGTTCAAGACAAATTAGAAAACAAAACCCAATTAAATTGGATTTTCCACTGTACGCGTGATTTCTGGAATTTCCATCTTTTTTTTTCGTGTTACTGAAAGCGTACGCCGCCTCAAAATTGTGACAACTTCAATACTTGCCACATGTACAACAAACATAACAATAGAAATTCATCAATTTGCAGCCGCCGTTTCCTTTTATATATAAATATATTATTTTATTCAATTTAATCTATTAAGCTGTCTGTTTGATTTGCTTCTTCAACCTTTCATCTTTAATTTGTTTTAGCTTTAAACTTCTTCATTTTCCCACTAATTTAATCCTACAAATAAAATATATTATTTAGCATAATTTATAAAATTCAATCTCAAAAAGTAAAAATATAAATAATAAATGTGAGGTAAATAATGATTAACTCACATCAACACCCCACACTCATAACTTTTGCTCGTCCTCGAGCATACATTAAAGCTCATCTCAAAAAAAAAATCATACTAGCAATGTCATCACTTTGGTTAATACAAACAATTAGGCCATATACCAATTTCAAAACATCAAGTACATTTCTCAATCATTATGCAAGACATCCAAAATAACAACAAACCTCGAACCTCCTATCCCCAAGGAAGGACTTTGAACTCATCAAATTTAAGCTTGCTCACCTACTCTCATCAAAGAAAGCTAATAAAATTACCTATCTATCATGAAATAAGTGCCCTCACAAAAAGAAATAGCCCACACACTCAATTCAAAAGATTGAATATAAATTAAGGACTTCATATCAAGAATAACTCTCACACTCACAAATAATATTCACATGTATGCACAAAGAACCATAGGCTTGCCCATTATCTCCACTAATTAAGCTTGCTTGAATAGAATCAAATAGGACTTTAATGGGTTGTAATGTATGCTAGGGGATGGGTAGGAAAACTATATAATAGTGACTTACACTTCCTTAAGCACTTTGCAATTTTAGACTTCATCATCCATTGATTTCTTCTCTTTATTTTCAGCCCTCTCTTCAACAATTATTTCATAAGTAATGTTCATCATCTCAAGAATGCTTCAATCTGTTTTTTTTTAGTTTTCCTTCACAATAGACACCTCAACTTACGTATTTTACATGCGTTAAAGTGCACGATGTCCTTGGAAGGACCAGGGCCATCATCAAGATAACCTCTGAAGTAGCCACCCTCAACTTAAGTTTTTAAGCTTGGTTGAGGTGCAGAATATCCACAAGGGACCAAGGCCAAAACAGAGTTTTCACACTTTTCTTCATTCTTTACACAACAAGCATTTTCACCTTTTTTTCACTTCTACCAATGTTTTCAACTTTTCTTCTCAACATAGTGCATTAAGGATTTTTTTTTGGATCAAATAGAATTATGGTATCAATAAAAAAGGATTCGGCTCGATCACGTGGTTTACAAGAAAAATATAGGCTAAAAGGCTCAAAAGGGTTAACTAGTGATATAATATCTGAAAAAGCTAAAATTTACCAAACAAATCAAAGAAAGCCTATTTTCATCTCCTAAACAAGGCAACACTTTTTATTTCGCTTCAATAACATGCATGACAAGTTTTAGACTAAGATGCAAAACATGGAATAAACAAATTCTCACCACACATGGCACACATATCAATCAAGATGGATCAATTCCACTTCTAAGAGAGGCAGGATCATAACAAACTACAAAATAAAATAAGCTATATACAAAGTCACAACCATGAGCTTAGTGTCAAAGAATCTGCAATTTCCTTATCAATCAAACATTCACAAGAAAGTACTACTAAAAATTTAGGCCTAAATAGCAAGTATCACACCACTCAAAAGGGTCTTTTCTTTTCTCTAAAAAAAAATCAAAATAAAACTTATTCCTAAAAACGTAAAAGATACTCGGTTCAAAAAGACTATGTTTAGGAAAAGAACCGAAAACAAAAGCCAAGGAACCCATCCTAAAAAAAAAGACCCAATAAAACAGTAAAAACTAGGAATTCATTCCTCTACACCACACTTAAAAAGATGTTATGTCCCCCAAGCATTAAATAAAATTTAAAACAAGGGTTAGGAAAACTCCTTGAGGCCTTTAGGCCTAGCTAGTACCATGTTCTCTTAATTTTCATCAAGGGTCGTCACCCCACACTTAAGCTAAAACATCCTCCTTTGCTTCAATCTTTTTTTGGGTACTCAGACTTTCCCTAATCTGCAAAAACAAGACCAAAGGAAAAAGTGATACTAATAAAATAAAATAAGAAGTTACACTACTAATTGGGTTGCCTCCCAATAAACACTTAATTTAACGTTGCGGCACGACACCATCAATTTTACTATTTTTCCTTCCACTTTGAAGATATGAATTGCACCCCTAATTTTACATCAATTTTTCTATTACGCTCAAGGGGTGGTGGTACAAAAATAAAGGTCCCAAGCAATAGATATCACATTATGCACTTCTTGGATCCTAAGTGAGGAATGTAATTCTCCGATATTGGAAAAATAAATTTAAGAATATAGACACATTGTTCCTCTCCCATACACTCTTCTATTAATATTTCATCATCTAAACATAATGTGGAAAAATGATTGGAATGAGGTCTAGTGCGCCCTAACTTATGAATTGTATTTTTATTTGCACCGTCATATTTACACATACTAGAGTTTTTATAAATAATATTATCTACTTCATTACATAACTCTAGTGTACTCTTCTCAACAATGACAACATCAATAAAAGTATGATCAAGCAATTGGCACTCAACTTTTAGCTCTTCAAGTTGACTTGTAAGTATATTTTCCTCCTCACACATAGTATTACTAAATTGTTGGGTGTCATATGATTTAATCTTTGCACTCAACTCACAATCTAAATAATAGAGATAAAAATCAAAGATATCTTCAAGCATGCGCTTACATATTGATTTATTGCAAAGTATTAACAAATCTTCCATGTCCCCATACAACTTATCTTGTTGAGAAAAAATTATCCTATAAGAATCCATAATATCAGAAGTACAAGAATTGCAAGAACACTTCTCACTACATACTTTTTCAGATGACATCTCAAGAAGAGTAAAAGAAATATGATAATGATAAAAAATAAAAATAAAACTAATTTAAAACTAATCCTAAGAAACAAAAAAGGACTATGAGTAAAAATAAATACTAAAGACAATTTCTAAGCCATATTTTCCGGCAGCGGCGCCATTCTTGATAACGTCCAAATATACTTCTTGAAAAGAAATATAAACGGTCGTATGCAATATATTTACCCAACTATGAGTCGGTATCGATCCCACCGAGAATATGAAAAAATGTTGTCAATAGAAAATATTTAACTCGATAGTCGTTATATAAAAAAGGGGGATTTAAATTGAAATAAAAATAAAAAGAATAAAAATAGCTTTGAACTAAGTATTTATTTATATTCAGATTATTAGAAATAACTAGGAATGTGTTCCCCATGATTTCATAAAATAGCAAGAGTATCGTACTAGTGATCTATTTCAATTTTTAGCATGCAAGGTTGGTAAGTTAGGTATCCCTATGTGATTGGTCCTCCAAATAGGGAATTTCACCCCGCACCTTGGTCCGGTTACGTGTGTATATTTTACTAACCCTTACATTTACCTCATATTAGACATCACATCAATGTATGACTTTGTTTTCACCCTCGCACCAATTGACATTAGACTATTATATAGCATCCACTAAATCTCTGTTGTTTAATTCTTTTCTCCTTAACTACCTCCTTGGTCCAGCAAGTAGCAACGTGGTGAGTTTTAACGTTGCACACTGTTAAAAAGACTTCTAAACAAAAGAATTAACAATACATGCATAAAATCATTCAAGAATCACTTTGTACATAAACTTACTTAAATAATTTATCATGGTTCCCACAACCCTAGTTATGAAATTTAGCTACTTATTATCTCAAAAACACAATAAAAAAAAAATTAAAATAAATATGCTTGTGTTAATCATAAAAATTTAAGAACAATAGCTAAAGTATCTTTTATTAATCACGAATACAAACAAATAATAAAGGAGAAGAAAGAATAAATCACAATTCTACGATCTCCACGGCGGCTCTTCTCAAGTTCCTAAGCTAGAAGAAAATTTATATTGTGTATTATTTATTGGTTCTTGGCTCCTCTCCTAAAATAATTTTTCATCCCTTATTTATAGATATAGAAATTCTAAATAAAATAATTAAATTCAAGAAAATTTAGATAAACAAAACCCAATTAAATTGGGTTTTCCACTGTACGCGTGATTTCTGAAATTTCCATCTTTTTTTTTCGTGTTGTTGAAAGCGTACGCCGCCTCAAAATTGTGACAGCTTCAATACTTGCCACATGTACAACAAACATAACAATTGAAATTCATCAATTTGTAGCCGCCGTTTCCTTTTATATATAAATATATTATTTTATTCAATTTAATCCATTAATCTGTCTGCTTGATTTCCTTCTTCAACCTTCCATCTTTAATTCGTTTTAGCTCCAAACTTCTTCATTTTTCCACCAATTTAATTTTACACATAAAATATACTATTTAGCATAATTCATAAAAATCAAGCTCAAAAAGGACAAATATAAATAATAAATGTGAGACAAATAATGATTAAAAATATATATTTTTAGCCTCACATAAGTGCCAGGCACCACGACAAGGCTCACGAGTCGTGGTCCTGTCCATGGTCCCTTAGGTAGTGGCTTAGGCTTGAGGTCTTGGCCTCTCACAAACTAAGGTTTCTTCACAAGCCTTCCCACGAGTTGTGGTCAAGACCACGAGCCGTGAAGTGGCTCGTGAAGATGAGCCATTTTGAGGTAGCCCTTAGAAAGCTACTGCCTTGCCTTCACGAACCACACCACGAGCCGTGGTCAAGACCACGAGTTGTGGTAGTGGTCGTGGACTTGAGGTAATGTGCTTCCATGCTTGGGCAGCCTTGGCCTTGGCTTTGGCTTGGGCCTTGCCCCCTTGTCCTTGGCTCTTGCCCCTTGCCTTTGCCCTCACTAAACCCTAGATGGTCTACTAATTTACGAGGTGTAAGACGTTCCTTGACGTTCAACCCCTAAACCCCTCATTCTAAGTACTGAAAGTATTATCTATGACTCTAACCCTCATACCAAACTTTAGAACCCTAACTTAAGGCCCTAGTTTAGTCTACTAGTTTTCGGGGTATTATACTCGTGATGAGAAGAGGAACATAAAGGTCACCCCCACATTTTTCACAGATATCCAGCGCATAGAGGCCGAGTACACTCGAGATGAGGCAGATAATAGGAGAGAAGCTCCGGTGGATGCATCCCCTGAGCTTAATGTTGATTTTATACCTACAGAGGCATATTTTCCTACTCCGACCTCCGGGACTTGAGGTACACCCTCTTTCACTCCTTTCCAGGCCTCGGGTTCTTCTTCTTCCTAGCCCACCAGGATTACTCAGAACATGATTCTGAAGATGGGGAACATAGCCCATTCTGCCGATGTGCAGGCTACCCGATTAGAGGCTGAGGTGCCTTGGATGATTAAGCGATCCCTCCTAGTGGCGTTGACACCCCTCTGGACATCTATTGACGCTCTCACAGTGAGAGTAGAGACTTGTGAAAGTTGACATGGGGTTACTTAAAAGCTGACGACTTTGAGAGCCGAGGTTTCAGACTTGAAAAAAGAGGTGTACTATCTGAAGTCCATAGACTTCACCTCTCTCTTCGAGTCAGCTGAGGATCCGAATGCTCTGGCTAGTTCTGAGATGCCTCTGGCTACCACCGAAGATGTGCATATGCATGATATTGCTGCTAATATGTCACAGGTAGAGACAGATGAGGAGCAGCTTGGGGAGCGAGATGTCACCGTAAATGATGATCTGGCCGACTTGGAGGATGCGATGATCAAGACTGCCCAACAGGCCTCCTTGAGAGACACCACCATGGCTGGGTCTAGTGGAGCTAGTGTAGATATGACCCCGGATATTGATGCCCCGACAGATGGAGCGACTGTGTAGATAGGACCTTTCTTTACCTCCATCTCTGTCATTTTTATTATTTTGTTGCATTTGAGGACAACTACCTTTTTATTTATGGTGGGGTGAGGTTTTGTGACTATATTTTGTATATACTGGGTTTGTTTTTGGTTTTAAATTGTGTGTTGATCTTTTTTTGTGGATGTTTGAGCTTATGGCTCCTTGTTATGAAATGAAAATGGTTTTTGACCCTTTTGAAAAAAATGACCCCACCTCTTATTTTGTGTGAATGTAGTTTTTCTTGGGTAAATTTGAGGATCGGTCATGATCAATACCGATGACTTGAATAGTGCTCTTAATCAAACAAAAATGAATGTGCGGCTACGATGAGGCCAAATGAATTTACATAGACAATGTGTGAACTTTTTGCATCTTGTTGTGACTAGCCGTTTATTGAATGGAGTCTCTTGTGATGAACATTCAACACTAGCAAAAGTGTGGAGTATCATTTGATATTGGTGCCAATGCCTTGTGTGATGAGCTTACTGTGAACCTTGTGTGATGACACCTAGAATTTGCCCCGTTGGTCCGGTTGACTAAGTGATGTAAGCTCTTGAAATGAACTTAGGCAATCATTTTGAAGAGTGAAACAATTTGACAATATACCTCTTTTGTGGCCAACCTTGTAAGATGTGTGAACCTTGCTTGAACTCCTTTGAGCCTTATCCTTTTCTTGGAAGAAACTTGATGCAATTGAGACCTCTCTTTATCCATTCACCTATAATCCCCATGAAGTGTGACCTGTTTGAATAGCCAGCTTAGGCCAAAATCCTAAGTTGGGGATGTGGTGAAAAAAGAAGGTAAATCAAGAAGTGTGATAAATTCCCCTTTGAGCCAATGGTCTTGAAAAAGATGGAACCCCTCCAAAAAAAAAAAGAGAAAGAAAAGAAAAAGAATGAAAAAGTTATGAAATAAAGTTGTGAAAGTTGCAAAAGAAATGGGTGTTCGGTATTCCATTGGAAGTTGAATAATGGAGTGAATTTTGAGAATGAGAAAAAATGTTGAAGAAAAAGAAAAAATGTGATGTTCATACCACATTTCATGTGGATAGCAGCCACTGAGCCTAAATGACCATACATTTACAGTCAGCCCCGTTACAAGCCTTGAAAAGACCTTTTTGATCTTGAGTGAGCTTAAATGAATGTTGATTGGAAAATAAGGGCAAGCCTATGGGTGAAGTCATGCATGTGTTCATCCTTTTGAATGTGAGCGTTGTATGTGATTTTGGAACTATAAATTGTTGAAGAATTGTGTGTGAATATGGAATAATATTTGTTGTGAGGGAATTTGAGTGCCTTTGTTGAGCTAGAACTTGCATTTGAAGCAAGTATTGTGAACTTGAGAATCTTTGATAATTGTGAGTCACAATTTGAATCTTTGAGTGCATAATTGATCCTGACATGAGTTAGTTGAGTCTTGTTGTGTGCATTCATGATTGGGTCTTATGTAGCATTGTTTGAGACATCCTTTTTGAATTGCTGTACTTGAATTTTACTTGAGTACAAGCAAAAGTTTAAGTAGGGGATGTTGATGAGTCCGAGGTTTGGACTCATTTAGGGCTTTGTTTATATAGATTTAGTGTCCTCAAATGCTTATTTTGTGCCAATAATTGATGTTAAATCCTTGATTTTTATGAATATAGATTGAGGAACAAAGAAAGGACACTAACTTGCAAAAAGGAACAAAACGAGTTGAAAGAATGAAGAAAGGCAAGCCTAGTGATAGACAAGTTCACTTGGCGAATCGCCGAATGGCTATATGACCACCCAAAATTCCAGTGTACCAAGACCTAAGGGAAGAAACCAAGTCGGCGAGAGAAAGGAGCAGTCAGCGGATCGCCGAGTAGTTTCGCGATGCACTGCTACATCACCCAAAGTTACAGACCTTTAGGATGCTGAATGCCAAGGCAGAAGGGTGATGGAAGTGACCAAAGGGCGGCTCACCGAGTGGTTCATCGAGCCAGACTTACTTCGCTGATTGAGCTTTCGTAGCTTATTTTCGGCAGCTATAAATACGTTTTGAACATTTTAGTTAGTATTAATTTTCATAACTATCTATCAATTTTTATATCAATTACTCTTTAGAACAGTTTTCTCTAGTTTTCTTTAGCTTTGAAGAATTGAAAAAATTCACTTTTGAGAAATTGGAAGTGGATCTTTGAGATTCATCAATTTAGACCATTGTAAAGACAAAATCTCTCTTACCCAGTTGATGGATAATTAATTTGGTAATTTTTTTTACCCCTTTATGATGTCTAGCTAAAACCCCAATTCTAAGGGTGTGATTATGGGATGATTTATCTTATGGGTATCGCTAATTATTAGTTTAAATGCTATTTAAAAGTGAGTTTAGTCATTAATTGTGGTTGAAATTAAGAATTGCAGTTGCAAATATTGTTCTACCTTCGTGTTATTGGCCTGTTTGAGAGAGAGGTTTTAGAACTAAGGTTTTTGATTCAAGGTTAGTGGGTATTGGGTTGACCTGGGTTCAGCTCGAGAGAGTGAATCCTAAACCCAATCCCACACATTCAACTCGAGAGAGTGAATGGATTAAGGTGTGGGCTATTCTTATTTTGCTTGTTTGTTGATGTTCGAGAGAAATCAACTTGTTTGAGAGAAAATTTACCTCCACTATAGCCTAGCCTACTCACTAATATTTAGCTATTTTCTAATAGTTGCAATTACCCATATGTCTACATTGCCAATATTCAATCACATCCCAAGAACCTGTCTCATTATTGTTAATTCTTGTTGTTGTGACTGTTGTTTGTAGTTAATAATCAAAACCAAAACCCCCATTTGACATTCATGTCACCCCGTGATTTGAATGATGTCTTTATTCGATAATTTTTAGTCCTATGATTGATTTGACCGCATTCATACTTCCCAATTGAATCTGAAACACGTACCGCTCCCTGTGGGATTCGACCCCAACTCATTTAGTTGAGTTTTAAACTGATTAACGATCGTTGACACTTAGAATTGGACGAAGTGTCTTTGAAATGTTATTAATCAAGGAATCAAATTCTGATAGAAACTCATAGTTCTTTGTAATCTACTCACTCGGGAGCAAGCAAGATGTACCGTGATCTGCGGGAGGTCTATTGATGCAATAAGATGAAGAAAGATATTGAAAAATTTGTGGCTAAATGTTTGAATTCTCAATAATTGAAAGTTGAGAATCAGATAACAGGTGGTTTGGCTAAAAAAAAATAGCATTCCTACATGGAAGTAGGAAGATTTGAATATGGACTTCATTATGGGTTTACCTCGCACTCATTGACAGTTTAATTCGATGTGGATCATTGTGAACCGAATGACAAAATCGACTCACTCTCTTCCCGTTAAGACTTCATTTTCATCAAAGGATTATGCCAAGCTCTATATCAGAGAAATGGTAAGGTTGGATGGAGTGCCTTTGTCCATTATCTCCGATCGAGGTACTTAATCTACGTCTCAGTTTTGGAAGTTATTTCAGAAGGTTTTGCTACTCAGTGAAACTTAGCACAACATTTCATCCTCAGATTGATGGACAAAATAAGTGTACTATTCATACTTTAGATGATATATTGAGAGCTTATTTAATTGACTTCAAAGGAAGTTGGGATGATCATTTGCCTTCGATTAAGTTTGGTTATAATAATAGGTATCATTCTAGCATCTGGATGGAACCATTTGAGGCTCTTTATGGTAGGAGGTGTAGGTCTCCTATTGGTTAGTTTGAGGTTGGTGAGGTCGCTTTGATAGGGCCCGAGGTTGTGTATGAGGTCATATTTCAATGTCAGAAGAAGAGAACTAGAATTTGATGTTGATGATTGGGTCTACATGAAAGTTTCACCCTTGAAGGGTGTAATGAAATTTGTAAGAAAGGGAATCTCAATCCCCGATATATGGGCCCATATAGGATTTCGAGACGCATTGGCAAGGTTGCTTATGAACTCGAGTTGCCTAATGATTTAGCATCGGTACATTCGGTATTCCATGTCATTTTTGAAAATGCGTGTTGAAGATCTGGAATCTATTAGTCCTTTTGAAGGTTTGAGAGTTAAACAAAATCTTTCTTATGAAGAAGTTCCTGTTGAGATTTTAGATAGGAAAATGCGGTAAGTTGAGAAAAAAAAAAGTTGCTTCCGTGAAGGTTCTTTGGAGGAATCAATTAGTTGAGGGTGCTACTTGGGAGGATGAAGCCAATATGATATCCTGGTATCCTCATCTCTTTCCCTCCACTCCTACTCTAACTTATGGTATTAACCCCTCATGGTTCATCTTTCTGATTCACGTGATTTAGTAATTTTCGGGTTTCTGTATGCATGCACGTTCATGAAAACATGATTTTTGATGTTATGAGTTAGTTTGGGGTGATTCTCCATTTTTTATGAGCATTTTTTTTTGGAAAATTGCATTCATGTAGGGTTGTCAGTTTTCATCCTACTTTATTCATACTACCTTGAGTCCTATTCGAGGAAGAATGTTCCCAAGGAAGAGATATTGTGACACCTCGGAAAAAAGAAAGGTTGCATTGCATATTGCAGGTCCAGTCTATTCGTCCTATTTACGGATAGTAGAAGGTTCTAGGGTCCATATAATGGAGTCGTAAAAATGACCCTTAATTTTTAGATCTGTGAAGTTTTCCTACAAACTACCAGAACGGTCTGTAGGAAGTGGTCATAGAAGAGGTCCTAGACTTAGAATTAAATTTTGACTTAGGGATCTACGGAAGGTTTTACGGGTCGTGGAAAATTTTATGGGTCGTAGACCTATCTCGTGGAACTTAATTTCAGACTTGGAAGGACTATGGTTCATAAGTTCTACAGTTGGACTTATGATCCATGGAACTTTGAACGGACCACAGAAGGGACTCGTGGAAACTAAGTAGAATTTTAAGTCCCAATATCAAGTTCTACGGACAACCAATACGGTATGTAGAAGTTTAATCGAACCATAGGTCAGTCCATAGAACCCCTTGATAACACTGAAATCACCCTTCAACATCAATTAAAAACCTGAGTAATCGTAGTCAATTAGAACCCAACAAAGAGTCGGCGTCGAACCCCACAGGGAACAATTTATCGTGGAGAATTCTTTATCGAGAAATTTGGACTTTAAATCAGATCCTTTGGAATAGTAAGAACAATTGGGTTACTGGTACCGCCAACTTAATGTAACACTTTGTTGTGAATTATCAGAATTAAAGTAAAATTCAAACGAAGTCAAGAGTTATCAAGCAATCTAGGGGTGTGGGGGATTGAAAGTCAATGCCATATAGGAGTAATTGTGCTGCTCTATAGTGATATGCATATATGAATAGGCTAAGCCGTCTTCAATGACACTAATCATCTTTCGATCTCAAAGCATCTACACATATAATCTCCTTTAGGTTTCATTTAATGCCAATTCTTAAAATAACCAATACTTTATTCTATTCCCTCTTTCAAGAATAGGGCATTTAGATCTGACCCATAACCTCTCTTTCCAGCAAGTCAAGGACATCAAATCTAAATTGCTAGTATTGAACTAATTAGCCACTCTAATTAATTTCTTTCGAGTATCAAGCGGAGATCGGAAGTAGGAATTAAGTTTACAAACTTAACCCTTAAATTAACCCCATGATAATAAGAACAAATTCATGCATGAACAACTACAAAATAGAGCATAGCACAATACTCACTACATTAAATTAACACCCAGCCCTATTAGAGAACCCCATTGATCTTGGGGTTTTAGCCACCCATCACAAAAAGTAAAGAAAGTATGCCTTCCATGAAAGAAGCCATGGATAACTTGAAATCAAGAAATTAAGAGTCAACCCACTTTGTATTTCACTTCAAATTATCGAATTCAAGATTTAAATTGTAAAACTCCAAGAAGACTAGAAAAAGTGTTCTAAAAAGTAAATTGTTCTCTGTCAAAACTTTCTTCTGAACTCAGCTACTCAAAACTCTAACCGAACTCTATCACTTGGGCTATTTATATTTTCCCAAAATTTGGCTCAAAAATCCACTTTGTAACCAAATCAGCGACATTAGTCGGGCTCACCTAATTATGATTAAAAAGATTCAAATGATGACTAGCTAGTCTCAACACAAGCTCAAGCTCATTTTAGCTTTTTGAGTAATGTAAGAACATGTTTAAACAAATGCATTCAGGTGCCCTCACATCAAGAATGATTTCATGCTCTCCCAAAGTAAATCAACAAAGGTGATAGGAACCAATGCGCTCACTCTCTCGAAGGATAAATACATGCAAGCTTTGTCCCATAGGTTTTCCCATATCTTCCAATCATCAAACAACTTGGTTCATGTTAGATCTCAAAGGTATTATAGGCTTGTAATGGAGTTGAGGGTTAAGACATGGTCAATTTGGATTAGTGACTTTACCTTTTCAAAGCATTGTTGCAATCATCATTACCTCTTCTCAAGTTCTTTTTTCTCTTTTTCATTTGAGAACTCAACCCTTGACTTTCTACTCAATTTATTTGGAACACCCGTTTATTTCATTCACTTCTCTTTTTTCATTTTCATTTTCCCAAGCTATTCTCATCAAATTGATGACAATTACACACACTTTATTTTATAATAAGGGGTTCCTTCTTTTGTAAGACATTCAGATTTGAGCTTCATTTCTTGTTTCTTTGCCCTTCACTTGGGTCTCGTTCATCTTTCCTATTCACACCCCCAACTTAAGCTTTTGAACATTGCAATGCTTCAAAAAGGATTTATGGTTATAAGGTAGGCGTAGTTTTGGCTCAAGAGGCATCTTTTGGTTGTCAACAAATAGGTTAGGCTCAATTGGTGTCAGCATGGATTCACACTCTCACAAGGTAGTCACAATAGGATTTATAGAAAATTTGGCTCCGTCATTGAATTTTTGCCTAAGATCATGTCCCACATTCACCAAGATTCAACCAAATGGACTAACAAGGAAAATTCTAGGACTCCACATTCATGTTTTCAAGTAAACCGCACCACACATAGAACTTCAAAAGGCACTCATCTATCATATCCCAGAAAGAAAAAAATTGTACGTGCGATGTTCATTGCAAGTCACACATCTAAAGGCAACTAGTCAACAAAAAATTCAAAGGGATCATTCAAAAGTTTAACCACATCAATTTCATTATCGCAACACCAACACTATGCATCATGCTCATCATGAGTACTATTTAATACATCGATATTGAACAAAATTGATTCTCAAATTATATCAATGAAAACTTAAAGCATTTCACAATTTTGAAAACTCATGGGGGTTGCATTCATCAAGAGAGAATGAAAAATGAAGTAAAGAGACACACTTTCCCAAAATAGAAGCACTCTAATATAAAAAAAATATTAACTACAAAAATTAAAAATACAAAATAATCAAAATACAAGCAAAAGGGGAATATTGGCGCGAAGGTCCTCACCCTACAAAAACAAAAACAAGTGTCCTCAATGCTAAGTAAAAGAAATGCTAGGAGGCTGAGATATAGATTCCCTCGGTAGGCTACGCCTATGGAGCACTCTCATCTAGAGTCTCTGGTGGAGAAACCTCAAGTGGGGTATCTATGCCCAAAAATAGGATCACTAGAGGCAGCAAAGAAGGCTCGGCTTGGGCATTAGTGTCAAGCTCAACAATGGGAAGTGTGGGGGAGTCTAGAGTGACTCCACTGGACCCAACAATTGAAGTCTCTCGGAGAGACCTCTCTAAGGTAGCCTGAATAATAACCTCCTCGATCTCGTGCATCTCTTTCAGGGTCTCAGCAATCCCATGCTCATCTTCCATCAACCCCTTCTCATTGATCTTCTTAGCCAGCTCCTCATCCTTAGCATCCACATCCACATCAACCTCAGGTACAAAAGAGGAAGGTGCAGAACTAGGAATCTCTGGTGTAGGGGCAGCAACATTTGAAAGGGAAACATCGCCCCAAAGTTTTGAGATGTCCATGAACTGAATCTAGACCACCTCAGCCCTCAATGTAGAAACCTCAGTCCTAAGGGTGTCCTAAGCATTAGAAATACCCTTGGACTTCTCCAAAAGTGATATCCACACAGTTAAATCCTCTAACCTCTGAGTTTGGCCTTCAATAGTCTTCTCACACCTGACCACCCACTCAGTTAGAAGACCCAAGGCATTCTGGATAGTCAGGTAAATGAGTCGGAGTAACTCTTTCTCAACCTGTGCAGCCCTAACATTCGTTGACCGGGTAAGACTGCCCATCTAGTATACAAGTGCCTAGGTCAATGGAGGACATGAATCAGAAGAACAGTGAGGCCTCGCACTGGAAACGGTCACAGAAACAGAAGGTGCAGATGCAATGATGGAATCAGAAGTACCACTAGTAGATGAAGAAGTATGAATACCTGCCTGCTCCACAGAAAGAGCAGGTGTGTTGGTCCCACGAGTCAATGTGCCAAGGTCGACCGCTAGAGTGGAGTGTGGTGGTGGCGACTTTCTCCGAGCCACATTATCTCTCAAACAGACTACCTCGATCCTTCATATATCACTAAATGAGGCTAGTGTGACTCTCACATTTGTAGCAGCTCTGAAGGGGACTCTAGCCCTTTCACATAATTGTGTGATCAAAACTGGAAACGGGAGCGATGTCTGCTCTACCTCACCCTCATTAGCATCTCTGTTGTAATAATGGAACCAACATTAATGTATTCTTGATCTATTATGGTTCCCACCAATGTCGTCTTGTTATGGTGAAGAAGAGACTCATTCTGGGATGGCATCAAGTTGTTGCTGATGAAGCAAACTACATTTAAGTCTTTTTTCTCTATATTAGCACCATCCACCATCTAAGAAGGAGAAGAATATCAGATTAAAGGTGCTAACCTACCCTTCAAAGAATCTAGGTCATGGCGCATCCATAGACAAATAGCTCATCTGCAAATGTCGGCATATTTAGGGAAGTATTAATAGCTCCTGCGTCGTACTAGACTTTCTTCCCTCTCACTTCTAATCCTTCAAGTTGCATACATGTTGTGCCCTTTCGCTTCTGTAGAAGGTCCTGAGCATACGCCGCATAGAACTCCCTCATCCAAGAAGGGATGTAGGGTTGCTAGATCTTGTAAAACCTTCAAACATATGGAACCAAATTGCATCCTAGATGGTTGCGTAGTCACTCATCACTTATTCTATGGAAATTCATCTCTCCTCAAGTATGGTCCATTCTCCTTCTGTTTTGAGCCTATTTAAGGCTCTTGGAGCTACAATTAGGAGAACTTTGGAGGTCGATGCCTATGCAAATAAGGTTTGAACCAACTTAGATCTAATATACGTTCTCTTCCATACCACCTTTGGTTGTCCCCTTTCTTGGGTATATGGTTGTGAGTGCCTATATTTCGAATACAAATCCAACTTACACAACAAATACGAGTTTCACTCAACAAACACAATCCACCTATATTCTATTACCCATAGGTACTCAGATTTCCCCCATTTATCACTAAGTGTTGCTCTACTTGATGATTTGCCCTTCAGAAAGTAGTCACTTTGTCTATCATTGGGAAAAATCATACAATGGATCAACACTGAGCTATTCAGACCTCACTCAAATTAAATTAAATATAAACCCAACAAGTATATTGATTCAATTTAGCATTATAACCAACAGAATCATGATTCACCATTTATACAGCCATTAGCAGTTAAAATCACATGGGTACAATTCAAATTCAACAATATGATCCTACCCAACAAAATTACTCAGTTACAGGCTCACACCCTATATGCAATCCAAACTCAAAATCATCAACGAGAAGTCAAAACACCAACCTTAGTGCAAAAAAATAAGAAATAAATTGAAGAATCGGAGTTGGGTGGACTCAAGATCTACTCAAATGCACTCCTAGTACTTTCAACACACTCACACGAGGAAGAAAATCACTCACAATCTATAATGTAAGAGAGGGGAATTGGAAAGGCTCCAAAAATTCAAACATTTTTTATTTTTGAAATTAAAAGAACCCTGACACTTTTATAGTAGACCCGTTTGGCGCACTTACTAACATTGCCGAACATGTTCGGCATATCGCCGTTTGGAGTTTAAGCTCACCAAACATGCGTGAACAATGACCAAACCTAAAGGTTAATTTGTCGGACCTGATGGAGTCCACATTATGCACTTTGGCGAATCGCCCTTCGAAGTTCTGGTCGCCGATCTTGACAGTGCACATCGCCATCTTTTCATGCTCAAAGGGAGGACACGAATCAAGCTATCTAGTGGTTTTGGCGCATCTCCCTTTTGGTTATGGCCTCGTCCAATCTACACTTATTTATCTTTCAAACTCTTCACCAACTACACTCACAACGCACGTTATTCGAAAGCAGATAAAAATAAAAGTAAAGACTTGGGTCGCCTCCCAAGAAGCCTTATTTAATGTCGTGGCACGACATAGTCCTCAAACTTTAACACTCATTCTTGGGGTTTGAGATGGTATCACTAGGCAAAGTTCCCTTTTTCCTTGAATTTAGATGAGTGGAAATTTGACCCACTTGAGTCTCCAGCTGCTTGATCGAAACTGAATGTGAAGTCACCATTTGGGTTAAAGTGGAGAAGTCATTTTTCAAATCCATCAACACTTTATCGGCTCTTTCAACCTTGTTATAGATCCTCACAAGCATGTCTTCCATCATGCTTCCTTTCAGATCAACTATATCTTTAGGGCGTGGACAATCATGGGGAGGCATGTATCTATATTTGTCTACCTCCCTGTCTATCCAATTTCCACTCCTCCAATCTTTCCAACCACTATTTCTATCCTTGTTCCAACCTTGGTTCCCACCTTGACATTGATAATTATTGTGAGAACCCCCCCCCCCCCCACGTGATTTCATAAGTATTGAAGCTCTTCATTGTATAATGCCTCAAATTTGGCATCATTTGGGCACTGCCCACTATTTGTTACAACCGCATTTACTAACTTAGTTCCACCTCCCATAACATGTTTGGACAACAAATTGATTTGGGTTATCATTTAGGCCATATTATCTTCCCTTTCATGGTCCCTTTCGATTTGTTCTTCACTCAAACCCACTTGTAGAAGGGGTGCTTGGTCTTCCCTTGTTGCCATGCTCGATTGACCCTAGTCATATCATCTAACAACAATGCCACTACATCATAAGGTTGTCTCATCAATCAACCATGGACATATTGATCAGCCACACTTTTATTGACTGAATCAAGGCTCCAATAAAATTATTGTAGAAGCAAATTTTTCGGACGCCATGCATTGGACATTGCAAGAGTAACTTCTTGAACCTCAACCATGTTTCATGAAAGAGCTCACCTCTAAGACTTTTGAAATTATGGATTTGGAGAAGAAGTTTAAACATGTTTGAGGGTGGAAACAATCATTCCAAGAACACCTCTGTTAGCTCATCCCACGAAGTAATAGAATTAGTTGGTAACTCTTCCAATCACCTTGTAGCATCTCCCGTTATAGAGAATGAGAATAGTCTCAACCTTATAGATTCTTGGGAGATATTCTTGAACAGAACGGTTCCACACACCTCCTTAAAATTCCTAAGGTGCTCATGGGGATCCTCATGAGATAGGCCCCCAAAAATTCCTTTCATCTGGAACAATTGGATCATAGTATCCGTGATGTGAAACACCATCCTCCTGGTTGTAGGAGGTATTCATATTTCTCGTGTTCCTTGAATGACATTAATGGGAATGTCATTTAGGTCACCCATATTATCATATTGACCATAATGACTATCATTGTCACTTCCATAGTCACTCATCTTGTCAACCAACAAATCAACTGACAACAACATAAAACATTAGCTCTAATACAAAGAAACCAAATTAAAATCTAATTTCTCAATTAGAATTCTCAACTACCCCTCCTCGGTAGCGTCACCATTTTTTTGTAACGCTCAAATCACCCTTCAAAACCAATTAAAAATATGAGCGATCGTAGTCAGTAAAAACCCAATGAACTGTCAGGGTCGAATCCTACATGGAACAGTGTATTGTGGAGAATTCTTTATTGAGAGATTGGGAATTTAAATCAACTCATTTGGAAAAGCAAGAACAATTAGGTGGATTGTACCACCAACTTAATGTAAGACTTTTATTTGTCAATTATCATAATTAAACTAAAATTCGAATGAAATCAAGAGTTATCAAGAAATATAGGGGTGTGGGGATTGGAAGTAAATGTCATATAGGAGTAAATATGTTGCTCTATAGTGATGTGCATACATGAATAGGCTAAGTCATCTTCAATGACACTAATCATCTTTTGATCTCAAAGCATCTACGCTTATAATCTCTTTGCGGTCTCATCTATTGTTAATTATTAACAATCCAATACCATCATCTATTTCTTCTTTCAAGAATAAGGCAAATAGATCCGACCCATAACCTCTCTTTCAAGCAAGTCAAGGACATCAAATTTAAATTTCTAGTATTGAACAAATTACACACTCCAATTAATCTCTTTCAAGCATCAATCAGAGATCGAAAGTAGAAATTAAGTTTATAACGTTAACCCTAAAGTTAACCCCATAGTAATTAGACCAAATCCATGCATCAATAGCATCAAAATAGAGGATAGCACAATATCCATTATAGTGCTTAGCTATTTATGCCATCATGTGAGACGCCTAGGTTAGAATTTCTGCGTTCCAGGTAATGGATAGTCACATTCACAAATGATACTTTGCCTATACTTTGGCAACTCCTAGGGACATGATTGTGTGACTCAGATTTTTTTTTGAATTCGTGGACGAATGTTTCTAATGGGGGAAGAATGTAACACCTCGACTTTTCCAAAACATCTAAATTAACTCGCACCTTCGTGGAAAGACAAAGAGTGTGAGTAATAAATTAAAAAGGATGTGGTATGTCATATTTTAAGTGTTCAAGGGTTTTATCTCAAGTTTTGAAGTTAAGTAAGTGGAAAAATAAAAGTTGGTGAAAGTTATCATAAGTTCCTTTTTAAAGATTTCTTTGAAATTTGGGTCAAATGTATTGGATGTTTTCTCCCAATATATAAAGATTTAGAAGGCCTATTAAACATTAAATCGAAGGCCTACGAGTCTAGTTTGTAAAGCACAAAACCCCGTATGAAGCAGACATCCGAGTAAAAAGTTATGAGGGTTTTACTAGGGACTGCCAGGGCAAAATCCGGGTCGGGTAAAGAAATATGGTATGTCGGCTATTTAACGTTTTAGCCATGGAAACAGTTCATTTCAGTTCCAAAAACCAGAGAGAAAGCTTAGGGGAGGGTTTCTATGGAGTCCTAGCATAATGAAGGTTAGTTTTGACGATTTCTACCATTAAACATTGCCCCCGTGCCTAGAAACGTAATCCCTACACATGGCAATAATTTTTCCCTTCTATTTGCTGCGTTTGGAGATGGTTTTTGAAGATATAGATTTTTAATTATTGGTGTTTCTTCAAGGTTTTAACTTGGTTAACTAAGGTAATCATCTTGGGACTCTTTTATGATTGTTTTATGAATTTCTACGGACGTTTCGACAAGTTGGAGCAATATGGCAAATCTGCCGATATAAGATTAATTCTAAACTTTTTATAGGTGCGTACCAGCTGTGTATATATAGTGTTTGCGAAGCTTATGACATAAGGAACAACTTTCGTGAAGGAACTACGGTCTTTCGAGCGTTCATTGGAAATGTATGTTAAGGTTATTCCCTTCGTTCGACATGTTTCCTTAGATGTAGTTAACGTTGGTGATCTTGTAGATGTAATTGTGAGTGTTTGGCTGATTGGGTGGTTATAACCCCTCATTTTAGGGACTCACGATCTGTTAAGAAAGACCCTAAGTTAAGAACGACTTGGAGATTATTCATATATATATTCTTTATAGCTAAATGGCTCGGCTTCAGCCTATTTAATTGTTTGTTGTCGCCCTTGGGGATATTGTGGTTAGCTGTTGAGCTATGAACTGTCTATGGGGGCTATGATGTTGTCTAATAGGACTATGTTATTGCCAAATAGGGCTATGTGTTGCCACGGGGCTATATTGATGCCAAAGAGTGTTATGTGTTGTCTACGGGGCTATTTTGATGCCAAAGAGGGCTATGTATTGCCTACATGACTATGTGATGCAAAAGAGGGCTACGTGCAGCCCACAGAGCTATGATGTTGCCTAAGAGGGCTATGGGCTACCTACGGGGCTATATCGTTGCCAAAAAGGGCTATGTGACTTCTTACAAAGACAAGGGGCTACCGATAAGGTTATGTAGATTGATTTGGCACCTTCTGGGCTTATGGGGGCCTAAGTAGGTGGTATGTTGTTTGTTCCTACCGGGCTTATGGGGGCTTGGTTAGGTTGATGTTTGATCACTATTGTATTTTATTAGATGCTTATCTAAATTTGATTTCCTAACCTGATTGCTTTTGGTATATTATGATACTTGCTCATTTAGTCTACAACCTTTCATACTCTGTACATTATTTTGTACTGACGCCCCATTGACTGGGGGCGCTGCATTCATGCATGCAGGTCCCGACAGACATCTGAGTAGACCTCCTGAGCAGCAGGATTGACTTCTATACGGTTGGCTAGCCCTTTCCTTCGGAGCTGCCAGAGTGTGGAGGTTTGTTAGCTTTTGTTGTATATATTTTTATGAGTAGGCTGGGGCCCTGTCCCACCAATCTTTACTACTCTTAGAGGCTTGCAGACTAGTGTGTGGGGTGTATAGCTACGTTATGGCCATACTGGCCTATGTGGTTGGTTTGCTGAAGTTTATGAGCTGT
>JAJOOO010004616.1:0-40712 GCA_029582685.1 Solanum piurae | reverse complement strand
TGTATGTATTCACGACATACGATTATACGAGCATACCATGCATATTTAAGTAGTAGGGGGGCTAAAGGTCAGCCATGGAGATTATTTGGGTTTCAGTTTAGGTGGTATCTCTATTACCCTTTTACAGTAAATGTTTACGATTTTACTTTTCGTTTTACATACCAGTACATTTTTATTCGTACTGACGTCCCTTTGCCTGGGGACGCTGCTTTTTGTTTTGTGCGTGCAGGTACAGGCAGGGACTCTAATAGACCCACCCGCTAGGATTCAGGTTCAGCTGTGAGTTGGTAAGCTCTATCTTATCCTGGGGCTATCAGAGGATGTTTACTTTTGTTGTACAGTTTGGGTATAGTCGGGGCCTTGTCCCGATAGTGCTTATGTCACTCATAGAGGCTATTGTGGACACAATATTCTGGGTTTTCTTTTTTGTGTAAGTAGGTATGTTTTCAGTTGTGGCCTCGTCAGCTAGATAGTACATCTTTATTTTTTTGGTTTGTCTACCATTGTTTGTATGGTTATTCTCTTTCAGGTCATGACCTCTAGGTCCAAGGTTCACTTTTTAAGAGGTTGTGCTGCCCAATATTTTTGTCTCACAAGTTTGGTTTAGTTAGTATGTTTCAATAGGTAACTCAATGTATTAGGGTATCGAGTGCCAGTTACGCCCCTATTTCGGGGCGTGACAGTTGAATCCTTCTTCTTCAAGTTTTCTAGAAAGAGAATTATTGGAGAGTTCTTCTTTTGGTGATTTCAGAGAGAATGAAGTGAATGGGCTAATTTGGGTGTTTAAAACACTCATATAGGGGTCTTAGTGAAGGGAAAAACACTAGATGCTGAAATCGAGCCAAAAAGGTGAGGAGCTCTACTCGTTGGCAGATCGCTAAGTCGACTCGGCGTTATCAACTTACTTCGCCGAATCGACTATGAAGTGAATATTTTCTCTTCTCTAAATTTGGGGTGTTACAGATTTGGTCTTAGAACAACTTGTCTTGAGGGACCTGTGAAAAACCCCAAATTATGAAAAGACTAAAAAAAATGAGTTTTAGAATGAAATGAATATGATAGAAATTAATCATTATAGCTATTAGAATGATGCGTTAGAAAAGCACCAATTTCAAGAAATTGTATTGGTAGGCGAAATTACCATGTTTTCAAAAATTTAAAAAGTTTGAAGAGTTTTTTTTTTTTGAAAAGATACCAACAAGAGAATCAACCCTAACAAAGTAGTTGCTCCACGACAACCAAGTTTGAATAGAAAAGTAGTAGATTATAGTTTAACCATGAGAAAAATGAATGAGAAAATCTACAATCTCATCTTTCAAAGGAATTATGAAAAGATGTTTGAGAAGGTATCATTTTACGAAACTCAAGAAAAGATAAATATGATTATGGTTGTAAAGATGAGAAAGCATATTGTCAAATCTCATGACACTAGCTTCAATGAAATTTTAAAAAGTGATTCTTGATAAAAAAAATGCTTCTAAATGCTAGCTATTGTTGTAGAACCTAATATTTATTTTACAATGAATATAATAATTGAGAAAATGGTAAAGAAAAACTCCTCATGTTATTGAGAAATATTCAATATAAGAGAACATTAGTGAAGATGAATGTTTGATGAAACTGATAAAGCGTATTCTAAAGCACATTTTGTAAAATGACAACTTCAATCTCAAGAAGAAAACATCTTTTAAATATACGAGGAGCAGAGCAAATGAGATATAAGGGTATTCCTTAAAAGAATAAATAAAAACCATCCAAACTCTATAGAAGATCGTTGTTATTCAATTTTTGAAGAGATGAGGAACAAAAAAATTGAGAAATGAAGAATATTTTGTGGATTTCAACTACAAAGTTCAAGGAAAGTATTGGGATGTGAACCTTGTCTTGAAAGAAGAATGAAACTTTAATTTGTGAGATACAAGAATTTAGTTAACTTGTGGATTTAAGATAAAAATAATAATATGAGTGACTTATATAGTTAACTACATGTATTTGAGAAAAATGAAGATTAATGTAATTAAGGAAACAACACATAAAATAGACCCAAAAATGAAAGTAATAACTTGAATCACCCCATCCCAAAGTAATTTATGGAAATAACCTATTGTTATGATGCAAGAATAGACTCAGAAGCTTAGAAAGAGTGTATTGTGTGCTTGAGGTATTGTACCTACTCATTAAGTTGGTTAGATTTTCATTTTAGAAAAATAGTATCATATTGTTCAGTTTAGCCCAATAAGTTTTTAAAGTCAATTTCTATTATTTTCCAAGTTGCCCGATATGTTTGAGGATTGAACACTTTAGGTCCAAGGATGACAATTATGTTTTGTACTGTCTTCAAGGCATGCCTTGGATATTTAAGCACTATAATTATCCTTGTTGTAGTTCATACATAGAATTGTTTAGACAAATAAAAAATTGCCCATCTCTTACTATTTTCCTTTTCTCTTTCTTTTCTTTTCGTAGCTTCTTTGTTATTTCATTTCTTTTTTATTGATTTCTCATTGTTTTCTTAAGCTTAATTGCATAGTTTAGTATCAGAGCACACTCTTAAGCTATGTGGGTAGACTAATGGCTGAAGGAAGAGAAATTAAGGACATTCTTGAAAGAATGACTATGAAGTTAGCTCACTTCTCAGTGAAGTAAAATCAAATAGAAGACCAAAATGAAAAATCTTTTGTTGAGCTTAAAAAATCCTCTTAAAAAATCCATAGAGGTTGTGAAAAGGGGAATAAGTATAAATCTACTTGTAACACTTCGCAAGTTGAAATAACTAGAAAGAAGCTAATAATTGGAAATAGTCTTTTTTTGAAAGAACGAAAATCTGGGAATTTGTTTAAGTTAGGAAAAGTTGAATTTTGGTCAACTTCAAACGGCCATAACTCCTAAGCTCAGGATGATTTAGGTGTAGTTCCAGATATGGTTGGAAAGCTCTTGGAATGATATTTCCAACGCCACCAAGTTTGCGCGATTCAAAGTTCGTATGGGTAAGTTATGCCCTTTGGAAGTTGGGCTGCTGGATTAAGGAAACTCTAATCCGGATTTTTTTGAAGGGTAGATTTGTCTTTTCCTTACCCAATTAATTTAATTCATTTTAGTGAATTAATTAAGGGTCAAATCAGAAGGAGATCAGTTTAGTCAATTGGAAAATACGCTAGGGCTTGAAGAACAGAGAAAAGAAGAAAGGAGAAGAGGAACAACAAGAATTCACCAATAACGATTGATTTTGGTTGTGGATTCGCCAAGGAATTGGTCTTACAAGGTATGTTAGTCTTTCATAGCATTAGGTTCGTTCACCCACGCGCCAAGCATATTTATTTCAGTGGAATTCGTCCTAAAAGAGTTTGAAAGTTGATGTTCTTGATAGGTATTCTTAAATTTGAATGTCGTTCTTAAATTGGGTTGAATTGAGGAGTTTCTGAGATCTTTACGTTGAGTTTTAGAGTTATTTTGAGTTAGGTTCTTGAGTACATATGTTGGGTATCTGAATATAAAATGAATTTGAGAACAATAGTCGAGTTTAGGCGGATTGGGGCTTGAAAACGAAGAAGGAAAAAGTCGAACAAGAAACAGGTTCCGGGTCCGCATCGGGGACATGTTCCTTCAGGGTGAAAATTTTCTCTCCGCGTCACGGAGAGGACGTGGACTCCTCTGTTTTAAAATTTAATTTCGCGAGTAATTATTTAAAACAACTCCGTATCGCGAACTTGCTCCAAGACGGTGATTTCGTGACTTTTCTCATGTTTAGCTATTTAAAATCATTCCTAAACATCAGGAAACTTTTCCTATCACAAATCACAATCCTTGAATCCATAATTCCATTCAAGGACCAGTTAAGAGTCAAGTCAAGAGCATTTAAGATTAAAGTTAAGCGAAGTCAAGAGTCAAGTATGAGAAATTCATTTCAAGTTTTCATAAGTCTTTTACAAACGTTTTAACCTTGTTTAAAGACTTAAGTTTTGAAGTTGAGTAAAGAGTAAGAGAAAAGTTCATTTTATTTAAAATGATGTATGGGAACTAAGTATTCGCAAGAGTAAATGTTTTCACATTTAAGCTGAGAGGAAACTGACATTTCCAAAAGAGTTTTGAACAACAAAAGGGAACATTGATTCCAAGAGAGCTTTTAAGCTAAGTTTGAGTAATTATCTCAAACCAGAGAAGAAGTAGTTTTAAAAACATATGAGCTAAGTATATTTTGGGAGTAGTATTAAGCACCAATATGGGGACGCGAGTTCATATTAACTCAAGCCCCCATAAACCATGTAGCCATCATGGGTAGAAATAGGGTCATACTTTTTAGATGATTTCTTAGTGCTTTTCAGCATAGACTAGTGGATCCACTTAGTAGTTCAGGTTCTATACCGATGGCAAGGTATACGACGGTCCTTGCCAATGTGAGGTAAAACGTTGTACCATCACTTAGGCTCATAGTGATGGTTGTCGATTAGAGAATCTCCCACAGAAGTTATATTACTTTTTATATGAATAAAGTTAAGTTTGCTATTGTTTTATCTTTAAACGAACTAAGATTGTTTTTAGTTGTTTTATAAGATCTAAATATATATATATCGCATGTGTTTTATTGCTTTATATTGAGTTGAGTTATTCATGAGTTAAGAAGAGTCGAGGTAAGTGTTTCTTTCATAATCTCTTTCAAGCCTATGTATGTTAGCATTCCAACTCACATACTCGTACATTCAATGTACTGATACCAGTTGGCCTGCATCGTATTATGATGCAGATGCAGGTAACCAGGACTAGCATCCCCTCATTGATCCATCTTGAGCATTCAGAGTCTGTTGGTGAACCTTCTTGCATTCCAGAGGACTCTTTTATTCTCTTTCTAGTTTAGTTCATTAGGATGTTGTGAGGTTTGTCCCAACATCCATCTCAGTTATTTTAGAGGCTTCCTAGACAATTAGTAGTTCGGTAGTCTTTACATTATCATTCTTATGTTAAAGACTTGGATTGCCATTTTTGGCCAAGTTGAATGTTTGATTCTTTTAACATTCTAAGTTATAATATTTAGTTGTTTTAATAAGTGCATTTGGTCATTGTAAAAATGCTAGAGTCTTCCGCTGGGTTAAGTAAGCTAGGACAAGGGTTCTCTTGGGGCCAACGATGGTTCTCGAGTGCCAGTCCCGCTTAGGGTGTTGACTTGGGGTGTGACAAACTTGGTATCAGAGCCCAGAGTTCAAGAGTCCTAGGGAGTTTATGAAGCCGTATCTATAGAGTCCTAGTTTTCGGTGTGAAGCACACCACATCTATAATTAGGAGGCTGCAACATTTAGGAATTCCTTCACTTCTTTCACACTAATTTTGTGCGTTAGAGTCTATCTCTAAAAAAATTCCCTCTAATTCATGCCTGCGCGTGTTTCAGATAATCATGCCTCCACGAAAAGCATTCATAGGTCGTCCAACTAGGAGGAATGTTGAGGAACAAGAATTACCCAATGCACCTGAAGTGCAACCGCAAGGATAAGTTACTAATGATGAGTTTAGAGAGGCTATAAGGATGCTCAGTCAAGTTGTGACCAACCAAGCTGGGCAGCAGAGAGGAGCTCGACAAGAAGAGGCTGGCACTTCAAGGATTCGTGAGTTCTTGAGGATGAATCCTCCAAGTTTCACCGGTTCAAGCACTGCAGAGGATCCAAATAACTTCATTGAGGAACTAAAAAAGGTGCTCGATGTGATGCATGTTACTGATACTGTGAGAGTTGAGCTAGTTGCATATCAGATGAAAAGTGTTGCTAGGACGTGGTTTGATCAGTGGAAAGGGGGTAGAGTTGAGGATGTACCACCTGCGAGTTGGGCATGTTTTGATGAGGCTTTCTTAGGGCGTTTCTTTCCCCGAGAACTGAGAGAGGCCAAGGTACGTGAGTTCCTCACACTTAAGCAGGATTCTCTAAGTGTTCATGAATATGAGTTGAAGTTCACCCAACTATCCCGTTATGCTCTGTAGATGGTTAAGGACATGAGGAGTAGAATGAGCTTGTTTGTTGCTGTGTTGGGCCGTCTATCAAGCAAAGAGGCAAGGGAAGCGATGTTGATAAGTGACATGGACATATCAAGGTTGATGGTTTATGTGCAGCAGGTTAAGGAAGAGATGCTGAGAGACAGGGAAGAGTTCAGAAATAAGAAAGCGAAGACAGGGAATAAGTTTGGGCAGCAGAAGGGTAGTGTGAATCATTCGTCCTTTCAGAAGTAAGAGGGACCTGCACCATCATCTGCTAGTGCACCTACACCCAGAAATAAAGGTGATTTTAATGGCCAAAATTCGCAGAACTTCAGAGCTAGACCACCACAGTTTCAAGGTAGTGTGGCACAAGGAGATAGTCGGGCACTTGTATGTGGTAGGTGTGGTAGAAACCAGTCAGGTAAGTGTCGTGATGGCCAGACAGGTTGTTTCAAGTGTGGGAAAGAGGGACACTTCATGAAAGAGTGTCCTATTAATAAGCAAGGTAGTGGAAACCCGGGCAATAGAGTTCAGTCTTTATCAGTTGCTCCACCAGACAGGGTTGTACCTAAAGGAGCTACTTTCGGCACTGGAGGAGGAGTAAACCGCCTCTACGCGATCACTAGTCACCAAGAGAAAGAAAACTCTCCAGATGTTGTCACTGGTATGATCAAATTCTTTGCTTTTGATGTTTATACCTTGCTAGACCCAGGAGCAAGTTTATCTTTTGTAACCCCTTATGTTGCAAATAAGTTCGATGTTATTCCTCAGAAACTTTGTGAACCCTTATGTGTCTCTACACCTGTTGGGGAGTCTATTCTAGCTGAGCGAGTTTATCGTGATTGTGTCATTTCCATCAATCACAAAGACACCATGGCTGATTTAGTTGAGTTAGACATGGTAGATTTTGATGTCATTTTAGGTATGGACTGGCTTCATGCCTGTTATGCATCAATAGATTGTAGAACTTGAGTTGTCAAGTTTCAGATTCCTAATGAGCCAGTAATAGAGTGGAGTAGTAGTTCAACAGTTCCTAAGGGTCATTTCATTTCGTACCTTAAGACGAGAAAGTTAATTTCGAAAGGTTGTGTCTATCACTTAGTCTGAGTTAATGACTCTAGTGTTGAGGTTCAGTTCCTATAGTAAAAGAGTTTCCAGAAGTCTTTCCTGATGACCTACCCAGAGTCCCTCCTGAGAGAGAAATAGACTTCGGCATAGACATCATTCCGGATACTCGTCCTATCTCTATTCCGCCATAAAGAATGGCACCTGCCGAGTTGAAAGAATTGAAAGAGCAGTTAAATGATCTCTTAGATAAGGGCTTTATTCGAACAAGTGTCTCACCTTGGGGCGCTCCAGTTTTATTTATCAGAAAGAAGGATGGTTCCCTTATGATGTGTATAGATTACCGTCAGTTGAACAAGGTTACCATCAAGAATAAGTATCCTCTTCTGAGAATTGATGATCTTTTCAATCAACTTCAGGGTGCTTCCTGTTTCTCGAAAATTGACCTCAGATCAGACTATCATCAGTTAAGAGTAAGGAAATGTGATATTCCAGAGACATCTTTCAGAACCCGATATGGTCATTATGAATTTTTAGTCATGTCCTTTTGTTTGACTAATGCACCAGCAGCGTTCATGGATCTTATGAATAGAGTTTTCAAACCTTATTTAGATATGTTTGTTATCGTCTTCATTGATGACATATTACTCTATTCAAGGAATGAAGAGGATCATGCTAGTCATCTCATAATAGTTCTTCAGATTTTGAAAGATAAGGAATTATATGCTAAATTCTCTAAGTGTGAATTTTGGCTTGATTCTGAGGTATTCTTAGGCCATATTGTGTTTGGAGAGGGAATTAAAGTTGATACTCAAAAAATTGAGGCAGTGCAGAATTGGCCTAGACCCATCTCTCCACCTGATATTAGGAGTTATTTGGGTTTGGCTGGCTATTATAGAAGGTTTGTAGAGGGTTTTTCATCCATTTCGTCCCATTTGACGAAGTTGACTCAGAAAATAGTGAAATTTCAATGCTCTGAAGCTGGTGAAAAAAGCTTTCAGGAATTAAAGAAGAGGTTGACTACTGCCCCAGTTTTGACTTTACCGAAAGGTACTCAAGGTTTTGTGCTGTATTGTGATGAATGTAGAGTTGGTTTGGGTTGTGTATTAATATAGAATGGCGAGGTTATAGCTTATGCTTCCAGACAGTTGAAAGTTCATGAGAAAAACTACCCAATCCATGACTTAGAGTTGGTTGTTGTGGTATTCTCTTTGAAGATATGACGCCATTATTTGTATGGTGTTCATGTTGATATATTCACTGATCATAAGAGCTTAATCTTAGACAAAAGAGATGGTTAGAGTTACTCAAGGATTATGACATGAGTATTCTTTATCACCTAGGTAAGGCTAATGTTGTTGCTGATGCCTTGAGCAGGTTGTCTATGGGTAGTACCGCCCATGTTGAGGAAGAAAAGAGAGAGTTAGCAAAAGATGTGCATAGGCTAGCACGCTTAGGAGTTTGACTTATGGATTCCACAGAAGTAGGAATAGTGGTGACGAATGGGAACGAATCATCACTAGTGTCAGAAGTTAAAGAAAAACAAGACCAAGATCCCATTTTTCTTGAGTTGAAGGAAAATGCTCAAAAGCACAAAGTATTAGCTTTTGAACAAGGGGGAGATGGTGTTTTGAGATATCAAGGTAGATTGTGTGTACCTATGGTGGATGGACTCCAAAAGAGGATCATGGAGGAAGCTCATAGCTCTAGATATTCCATTCATCCGGGTTCCACAAAGATGTATCGTGACTTGAGAGAGGTTTTTTGGTAGAATAGCATGAAGAAAGGCATTGCTGAATTTGTTGCTAAGTGTCCAAATTGCCAGCAAGTGAAAGTAGAGCACCAAAGACCCGGTGGTTTGGCTCAGAATATAGAACTTCTGGAATGGAAGTGGGAGATGATAAATATGGATTTCATCATAGGTTTTCCGAGGTCTCGCAGACATCATGATTCTATTTGGGTGAATGTTGATCGAATGACAAAATCAGCCCATTTTCTGCTGGTAAAGACTACCCATTCAGCAGGAGATTATGCCAGGTTATATATTCAAGAAGTGGTAAGACTTCATGGAGTCCCAGTCTCCATTATTTTAGATAGAGGTGCACAATTTACTGCACAGTTCTAATTTTTTTTCCAGGAAGGTCTGTGTTCGAAGGTGAACTTAAGTACTTCCTTTCATCCTCAGATTGATGGGCAAGCAAAGCGCACTATTCTGACTTTAGAAGATATGTTGAGGGCTTGCGTGATTGATTTCAAAGGGAATTGGGATGATCACCTACCTGTCATTAAGTTTGCTTACAACAACAGTTATCACTCTAGCATCCAAATGGCTCCTTATGAAGCTCTTTATGGGAGAAGATGCAGATCTCCTATTAGATGGTTTGAAGTTGGGGAAGTAGGGTTGATAGGGCCAGATTTAGTTCACCAAGCTATGGAGAAGGTTAAAGTGATTCAAGAAAAGCTGAAAACGGCACAAAGTCGTCAGAAATCCTACATTGATGTTAGGATAAGGGAGTTAGAGTTCGAAGTAGATGATTGGGTATATCTCAAAGTTTCACCCATGAAGAGGGTTATGAGGTTTGGTAAGAAGGGAAAGCTTAGTCCCCGATATATTGGACCTTATAGAGTAGCCAAGAGGATTGGCCAAGTAGCTTATGAATTGGGGCTACCACAAGAGCTAGCAGCGGTTCATCCGGTATTTCACGTCTCCATGTTGAAGAAGTGCATGGGCGATCCTTCATTGATCATACCAACTGAAAATATTGGGATCAAAGATAGCTTATCTTATGAGGAAATTCATGTTCAGATTCTAGATCGCCAAGTTAGCAAGTTGAGAACAAAGGAGGTAGCATCATTCAAAGTCCTTTGGAGGAACCAATTTGTTGAGGAAGCTACTTGGGAAGCTGAGGAGGATATGAAAAAGAGATATCCACATATCTTTGAATCCGAAGAAAGTGCAGATCAAGGTACTAATTTTCTTCTTAGTGCTCTTTAAATTATGAATGAGCATGTTGTTTGTTTGCATTTGCTTGTTGGGTGTTTCAATTTGATGTTACACCCTAAGCCTAGTAAGAGCAATCTCATTTGAAGATGAATGTTCCCAAGGGGGATATATTGTAACACTTCGCAGGTTGAAATAACTAGGAAGAAGCTAATAATTGAAAATAGTCATTTTAGGAAAGAACGAAAATCTGGGAATTTGTTTAAGTTAGGAAAAGTTGAATTTTGGTCAACTTCAAATGGCCATAACTCCTAGCTCAGGTTGATTTAGGTGTAGTTCTAGATATGGTTGTAAATCTCTTAGAATGATCTTTCCAACGCCTCCAAGTTTGCGCGATTCCGAGTTTGTATGGGTAAGTTATCCCCCTTGGAAGTTGGCCTGTTGGATTAAGGAAAGTCTAATCCGGATTTTTTTGAAGGGTAGATTTGTCTTTTCCTTACCTAATTAATTTAATTCGTTTTAGTGAATTAATTAAGGGTCAAATCAGAAGGATATCAGTTTAGTCAATTGAAAAATACGCTAGGGCTTGGAGAACAGAGAAAAGAAGAAAGGAGAAGAGGAACAACAAGAATTTGCCAAGAACGATCGATTTTGGTTGTGGATTTGCCAAGGAATTGGTCTTACAAGGTATGTTAGTCTTTCATAGCATTGGGTTCATTCACCCACGCGCCAAGCATGTTTATTTCAATGGAATTCGTCCTAAAAGAGTTTGAAAGTTGATGTTCTTGATAGGTATTCTTAAATTTGAATTGTCGTTCTTAAATTGGATTGAATTGAGAAGTTTATGAGATCTTTACATTGAGTTTTAGAGTTGTTTTGAGTTTGGTTCTTGAGTACATATGTTGGGTATCTGAATCTAAAATAAATTTGAGAACAATAGTCGAGTTTAGGCGGATTGGGGCTTGAAAACGAAGAAGGAAAAAGTCGAACAAGAAACAGGTTCCGGGTCCGCATCGGGGACATGTTCCTTCAGGGTGAAAATTTTCTCTCCGCGTCGCGGAGAGGACGTGGACTCCTCTGTTTTAAAATTTAATTTCGCGAGTAATTATTTAAAACACCTCCGTATCGCGAACTTGCTCCAAGATGGTGATTTTGTGACTTTTCTCATGTTTAGCTATCTAAAATCATTCCTAAACATCATGAGACTTTTCCTATCACAAATAACAATCCTTGAATCCATAATTCCATTCAAGGACCAGTTAAGAGTCAAGTCAAGAGCAGTTAAGATTAAAGTCAAGAGAAGTCAAGAGTCAAGTAAGAGAAGTTCATTTCAAGTTTTCATAAGTCTTTTACAAATGTTTTAACCTTGTTTTAAGACTTAAGTTTTGAAGTTGAGTAAAGAGTAAGAGAAAAGTTCATTTTCTTTAAAATGATAAATGGGAACTAAGTATTCCCAAGAGTAAATGTTTTCACATTTAAGCTGAGAGGAAACTGAGATTTCCAAAAGAGTTTTGAACAGCAAAAGGGAACATTGATTCCAAGAGAGCTTTTAAGCTAAGTTTGAGTAATTATCTCAAACCAGAGAAGAAGTAGTTTTAAAAACATATGAGCTAATTATATTTTGGGAGTAGTATTGAGCACTGATGTGGGGACGCGAGTTCATATTAACTCAAGCCCTCATAAACCATGTAGCCATCATGGGCAGAAAAAGTGTCATACTTTTTAGATGATTCCTTAGTGCTTTTCAGCATAGACTAGTGGATCCACTTAGTAGTTCAGGTTCTATACCGATGGCAAGGTATAGGACGGTCCTTGGAAATGGGAGGTAAAACGTTGTACCATCACTTAGGCTTATAGTGATGGTTGTCAATTAGAGAATCTCCCACATAAGTTATATTACTTTTTATATGAGTAAAGTTAAGTTTGTTATTGTTTTATCTTTAAACGAACTAAGATTGTTTTCAGTTCTTTTATAAGCTTTATATATATATCATATGTGATTTATTGCTTTATATTGAGTTGAGTTATTCATGAGTTGAGAAGAGCCAAGGTAAGTGTTTCTTCATAATCACTTTCAAGCTTATGTATGTTAGCATTCCAACTCGCATACTCGTACATTCAATGTACTGATGCCAGTTGGCCTGCATCATATTATGATGCAGTCGCAGGTAACCAGAATCAGCATTCAGCACCTCATTGATCCAGCTTGAGCATTCAGATCTAGTCTGTTGGTGAGCCTCCTTGCATTCCGGAGGACTATTTTATTCACTTTCTAGTTTAGTTCATTAGGATGTTGTGGGGATTGTCCCAACATCCATCTCAGTTGTTTTAGAGGCTTCATAGACAGTTAATAGTTCAGTAGTCTTTACATTATCATTCTTATGTTAAAGACTTGGATTGCCATTTTTGGCCAAGTTGAATGTTTGATTCTTTTAACATTCTAAGTTTTATTTTTTAGTTGTTTGAGTAAGTGCATTTGGTCATTGTAAAAATGCTAGAGTCTTTCGCTGAGTTAAGTAAGCCAGGCCAAGGGTTCACTTGGGGCCAGCAATGGTTCTCGAGTGCCAGTCCCGCCTAGGGTGTAGACGGGGTGTGAAACTACTAAGGAAAATGAAGGAAGTGGTGAGGTCTTCTCCTTCTGGATAACTCATGGCTTGGGTTTCTTCTTCACACAGGAGGAACGCCTGCTATGGTTACAAAAAGATGGATATCAATTTGGAATGGGGTTTTTACCCCAATTTCAAACTCCATTAAGAGGACCTATACATTAAAACCTTTCTATGAGGGGGTAGGATCTGCAGGGCATATGGGGCCAGGAACTTCAGTCCCATACTAGAGGCCTATTAGAGCATTAACTCAGATACCTTATGCAAGGTTTCATGGCCTGATACTAATAGGAGGTCTTGGAGGAGGAGCACCCTAACCTAACTTTCAAGGTCATATCACTCACCCTATGTCTAGGCTATCCAAGATAGAATTTCCAAGGTTCAATAGAACATATCTAAGGTCTTGGGTCTACAAGGTGGATCATTTGTTTTTTCTCTGGATGAGATACCTCCAATTTAGAAGGTAAGAGTTGTTTCACTATGATTTGATGATTTAGAAATAAAATGGCATCTAGCTTACTTCAAGCATAGGTAACACCTACCATATCCTACTTGGGATGAGTATATGTATGCTCTCATGGAAAGATTTGGAGCTGAGTTTAAGGATTCCATGTCTAAACTTAAATTTGTTAAACAGTGTGGTTCTATCAAGGATTATCAAAATGAGTTTGATAAGATCATGACTAGGCTAACAATCCTTCCAAAATATGCTATGAATAGTTTCATTACTGGTTTGAGATCTTGGATAGGTCTCACTGTTAGGACATTTTCTCTGCCTCAAGCTTATCAGTTGGCTAGAATACTGAAGTTTAAGTATAGGCTCAACTCAAGCTTACCATATTCTCTTTCTCTGCTAGTGGTTATCAGTACAAGAGTAAGCTTATCAGTTGTCTAGAAATACCGAAGCTCAAGTTTAGGCTCAATTCAAGCTTATTGGATTCTCTTTCTTTTCTAGTGGTTCTCAGTACATGAGTAACTCATACATATCCTTTTCAAAAGGTATGGATCCAGGAAGAATTATGACTAGGCTAATAGAGAATCACCTATAAATTTGAATAAGAACAATAGCAAGAGATTATCATTTGCTGAGATGAATGAGAGAAGTGTTTCTTCAGTGATAAAAATTTATTCCTTTGGCACTAATATGGAGGATCAAAGTCAGTGTATCTAATGGAGGTTGAAGATGAGGAGTAAGACCATGAATAAAAAAAAGGTGAAGATAGATGACCCTGAGCCAAAAGAAAAAAAGAGGATAAAGGGGAGGTTTGTGAAATTTTAGTGCATGCACTCTAATTCCTACCTACCACACTTCAAGAGAGAAAGGGCATTGCCAAAACAAACCACTGCACATCTTGATTGATCCTGGTAGTTCTCATATCTTCATGGAGGAAGGTTTGGCAAGGGAACTCCAAGGAGATGTTGAAGCTGTGAGAACTCATGCCATTAATATAGCAGTTGGTCATGACAAGCATACAAATGAGTTGTGTAAATCCTTTTCTTGGATGATGAAGGGTACGGTGTATACAACTACCTTACTGTTGATACCACTGTTGACAGCCAATTTTGACCCTCCCCGATTATAATTAATGTTCGAGCTTCTTAAACTCCAAACGATTTGAAATAATTAGTTTTTATAAGGCTCAAAATATTTCTCAAGTTACTTTTAATTATTTTTATAATTTTTAAGTAATATATATGTTTTATATAATTTTGTATATGATTAGTATATTTCATGAACATTGCGAAAATCATATCAAGAGATTTTAATTTTATTTTAGTTTGATTTAAGTTATGGTAAATTTCAAAAACCAAATTATTTGGTTTATAGTTGAATTAATTATGTCATTTTGTTAAGATTGAGAAGCTCCTAAACTAATTATATTAATTCATCTTATTTAGATTTTAGCCTAATTTGCGAATGGAATTCAATTTGGTTAAGTTTGTAATCTCAATTGGCCAATTTCAATTCAATTTGGCTAATTTAGTTTTTCACTTAGCTACATTAAAAGACCAATTTTGGGCCAATCTAATCCCTTCAACCAACCCTTTCTTTTCCCAATTTCCAATCGACCCAGCCCACTCTTTAAACCCGACCCGATCCAAACCATTTTCTCCTCAAAAGAAACCCAGAAACGACTAGCAGTCCAAACACCTCAACATCACAGTGATCACACGAAAAAAACAACAAAGCCAAACGGCATCTTCACGCTCAAGCAAAATTGCATCAACAACAAGGAAACAACGTCGATTTCAGCAGCAGCTATGAGATGGAGATACACGTCGAATTCACACCTTGGATGCGTCCTACAATTTTTGTTTTCTTCTCCAATGTCTCTCTCCAAATCGTACAATTTCAGCAGCAAAAAGCACATGTCAGTCCGCATTTTCATCCTGGGGACTGTGAGATGAAGCCACGTCATGCCCAAGGACAATGGAACAGATCCGAGGCATCCCTCTCCCCTTTTCTCTTCCAGAATTGTTTGAAATTTCAAAAAAGGGTGTCTCCCCTTAATGGTGAAAATAATTTTTCGAGTTTGAAATTGAAATGGGCCTTGGTTCCTATCCGTTTTTACCCCTTTTCCCTCCAAATCGTGAACCCTAATTTTCCTTCTATATATAGTCTATTATTATTCACTGTTTAAGGGGGAAAAAGAAAAATTGGAAAATCTTACTAAGGTATAAAGAATCACACAACAAAAATAGTTATAGGATATACAAAATACATTTGAAAGAGAGCAAGAGGAGTTAGTTTCCACTCGAGCTTCACTCTTCTAGCTTGATCACCATCGTTCTTCTAAGCTAGTTTGATTTTGAGTTTTGGTGTTTGGACCTGTCATTTGCTGTTTGGTTCGTGTTTGTGTGGAAGAGCTTACCTTTTGCTCGTGCTTCCCGGAATGCTGCTCCAAAAAAGGTAACACCTCCTCCTTTATAATATGTTCTCGTCGTTTATATTTTGAAATGGTGTTTCCAATGTCTCGGAGGTCTGTGTTGCTGCTGTTTGTCATTGAATTCTTGGTATCCTGATTTCTTGTGTATGTGATTCTTTAGCGATTCCATTGTCTACTAGTAGTATCATTTCATTTTTTGATTTCTCATGCCTAGCTTCGCTGCTTCTCTTTGTTTATCTTAATGTTATTTTGCTACCTCTTATCTTGAGTTTACTTGCTAAAATATCGTTGAATACTCATGTTGCATTTCTCATGGTCTCTTGGCATCTAGAGTTTCTTTCATTTTGCTACTGTAAGGTTGGTTTTTCTTTTCAAAAAATAAAATAAAATAAAATAAGGCAGAGTCTCGGGAGCCATTTAATATGGAGTTGTATGTTGTCTGTTTCCAGCATGCTTTAAAGATGTCGTATGGTTGTTTCTTAAGTCATATTCATGTGTTCAAAATATTCTCATATACGTGTGTTAGATTGTTGCTTTTGTTTGAGTACAACTTTGATGTATAGGTTTGGTTTGGCATGATTTTTCACGCAGTAATTTTGTTTCGTGCAAGCTATGATCTTTCATGATTTATATTTTTTATGTATCTGCCAAGATTACTTTCAATACTTATGAGTTTGGTCATTCATGTTCATCTCGGTATAATTTTACTTTAATCTTAGTCTAATGTGTTAATTATTTTGATTCATTTGTATATAGTTAACTAGATTTTCTTTGCTTTCTCTTAACATGGATGTATTTGTTGGATTGTACCTTACTGACACACTTTTCTCTTATTTCGAAAATATATGCAAAGTTGGTTATGTTCTCATAATTGTTTCCTATGCAAAATCATGTGAGAACTAAGCGTTTCTTAACCATCTAAGATTTATTATCCCTTTACTGACTAGTTTTACTTTCTTTTGTTTATTGTGAGCAACTGTGGAGGATTCCATTTGGGGCCAGATCCTTTTCTTGCATCATTAATTGGGCCATTTAGGCCCAAATCCATTCCCACATCACTCTTTCCATTATAAAATTCAGAATTGGAAAGCAAACATTCGAATTTCTAATGGAAGGCAATATACAAGGCTTGAAAATCGAAATTACGGGTCTCGGAAGTCAAAAATGGAATGATATACATGCCAATATATATTGTGAGACACCGTTGTATACGCTGGTATACATGGCAAAAAACACAGAAATACATGTCAAAAACTGTGAAATACAGGGGTACATGTCAAAAATCTGATATACATGAACAATGCAGAAATACGGACCCAAAATATAGCCCATATACAGCGGTATACGCTGAACGCATACACATAATTCAAGTGTAAAAAGGGGCGAAAATGGGCTGAAACCCATCAGCAGGCCCACTCTTAGAGTTTAGGACAAATTTGGGCCAAGCCCAAGAATTTGAATTTGGGCAAACGGCCCAAATTTGATATTTCCTTCTCTCTTGTATTTATTTATCATTGTGTTGATTAACCTTACTTGTTTTATTTTTATGGTTTAATTTAATTAGGTTTCCCAAGATAGCCTTTCTTATTTTTGAAATATCTATTATTTACTTATTTATATATTTAGTTACGTATAATTTATTGTCTTAATAAGAATTATGTCATATTTCCCTTAAAAGTAACAACTTAAAATTATCTTCTTTTTTAAAACTTAGTTAAATTTTAAAAGTTAGTTGAAAAGTCATTTTAGTCAAATCGTTGGTCAACCGCAAGTTAGCGGATATTTCGAGGAACTAATATCTTCTCGGAATGTACATTGAACTCGAACCCCTTTTATTTCAATTGGTTTTATCTGTTTTTTTTGAAAAATCGTAAGTTTTCTTAATTTCTTTAAAAAAATTAGGTGGCGACTCTATTTAGGAAAATTGATTTCTCTTCAAGTCATAAGTTAAGTCGATTTTTCGAAACTTTAGTCATTTTTATTTTATTTTTATGAGTAAAACAGAAAGGACGACTTTGCTGGGGACTTAATTAAGTTCTGACCATAAGATTTGACTATTTGACTAATTGCTATTAATTGTTGAATTGTTTATAGTGCTTAATGTGTTTAAATTGCTATAATTGTCATTGCATTCATGGCATCTTCTCTTGTATGTATAGTATATTAAAGAATGGTTTTGCGAAACCGCAGCCAGACTTTCTTATACTCAACCCTTTTCCGCAAGGATCGGCAATTTATTGGTCCGTCATGCGTCCAATGGTTGTCGTGAGTTCCAGCCTAAGTTGTCCGCTTGGATTCTCGATCTTTCAAAAGCCACTCTTAGTAAACTAGTGTAAAGCTAAACCAAATCCCAAATTTAGCACATTTTGAACTAAGTTGACCCAGCACCCAAGGAGTGTTGGGCCCATTAGAAGCCCACATTGTGTCTATTTGACCCATTGGTCAATAAAAGATAATCATGCTTATGTGTTTAATTGAAGGATGTAAATGTATTTTTAAAAAAATCAATTATCTATGGGGGTGGGGGTCACTTACCTTTTTTCTATTTTCTTGTAAGATGAATCCAGCACAAGAGCCTTTGAGAACCCGAATGGTGACCATACCTCATCCCTACCTTCAAGTTTGGTGGAAGTTCATGAACAACGGGGACAAGAGAAAGGTTCAAAGACACATAGGACATCTTCCTTCACTAATGGAAATAGTGGCTTGGCCCGATTTGATTGGAACAATGGTAAAATTTTGGGACAGCGACAACATGGTATTCCGATTCGGAAAAATAGAAATTACCCCAACTATTGAGAAAGTTATTGCAAGTTATGAGAGTGTAGATATGTACAACAAAAGGAGGTTCAAACCCGATACAGATCTTCTTTTCCCCAAAACATGGGATTTTGCCAAAATTAAAGAAAACTGTCACTTGTCAAAGCCGAATGGATGGACAAGCTTCCTGGGCAAAACATTCCATTTTGAAAGTTTTATTATCGATTTGAACGTGCAAGAGCTTACAAAAAATTTGAAGAATATTTTTTCTCGAAAGAAAAATGGAAGGAGATTAGTCCTCTTGCTTTTGCAATATGCCTACTTGGGACGATGGTATTTCCTCAAGGATCAAATTACACTATCCATCCAAGTGTAGTAATGGTCACTCATGCTATCTTTAATGGAGTGGGCTACGGGTCGGCAACCAAGTACTACACTTTGGCGCCCATGATTCTGGCCGACATTTATAGGGCTTTGGACAAGTGTCAAAGCGGAGAACGTTTCTTTCAAGGATGAAACCTGATACTTCAATGGTGGATGATGAGACACTTGATCAAAGCTCATGATCCAAAAGAACCAAATCCCTTAAGACGGCTAGATGAACTTGCAGGTCATGATTGGTGGATGTACCATAATCATTGCAACAAAACTGGAGGTAAAAAATTCTTGTATCCAAGACTTCAAGGGCTAAGAGAAGAAAATGTGCGGTGGTCGATAGAAAGTCTGGTGGTGACAAAGAAAATGGTGATTCGAGGTCACGGGGTCCCTTACTTGATATTTTCCGGATTGAGAAGGACTAGACCATATGCCTCCGGTTGAGTCCTTAGACAGCTAGGAGGGAAACAAGAGCTTCCCCAAACCGCAGACATGAGGAAATTTTCAATCGATCACGAAAATGGTTGAATCTCTTATGTTGAAGAGATACGTAGAATATGGAAGACTCGAAGGGTATTGGGTGAGCCGGTGCCAAATAGGTTTCATCCTGAATGTTCTAAGGATTACAAGGAATGGTTAAAGAAGAGTGTTGCCGGAACTATCGAGTCTGGTCCAAACGTTCCCCATATTATTGCGAATGTTGGAGCCAAATATGAAATTCGACTTCATAGACTCCAAGAGAAGTTTGATAAGAATGAGTTGGATCATTAACACCGACATTCAGAAGACACCGAAGTCATAGCTCAGTTGAAGTAAGAGATGCGAAGAGCCAGGAAATGCATGTCAGAATTAGATGATAGCATGGAGCAGCAGATTTAGTCGGTCGAGAGGTTCAAACATCAAGAAGGGGCTCGATTGGCAAGAGATCACCTATGGGCGAACAAATATGTCATGTGGGAAGAGGTCAACATTGCCAAGAGGACCAGACTTGGTGAAGGATCAGGATGAGCCTGAAGTTTGTTATCATCCCCTGCGTGGGATTGCTTTATTTGTACTTTGTTTTGTAATTACTTTCCGAACTCATTCCCCTGATTTTATGTTCGTCAATTTTTTTTGAATGATATTAATGAAATGTTTTGGGGATAATGAATTGGCTTAAAAAGACATATACATCCTTCAATTCGCTAGGCCTACCTTTGGCACAAAAGGGTCACATATATGTTTAGGACGCGATATTTTTCGGTTTACTTGTGTGCTTTAAGTGTTTATGTGGTACGTTGCTTTGGATGAGGACATTTCTAGCCCACCCTTTTAAAAAAAATTCTGAAAAAATATCTACAATACCAATATAAGTCACTACCAAAATGTTCGACCAAAATTCCACGATTCTTCAGTTTCTCAGCCAAAAATAAAATCCTATGACCAAATCCTAAGACATTATTACTCTATCATCTCAGGAAAGGTAAAATTGCTGCTAAGATGGCAAAAGGCAAGAATGTCGAGGTGAAGATGACTGAGGAGGATTTAAGGATGAAACTGCGTCTATTCAAACAAGAGATTCGAGAAATAGGAGAAAGAAGAATAGAAATAGAATTAGCCACCGCAGTTGCGCAAGCCAAAAGTGCAGCATTAGACGTGGAGCTGGAAGCTAAGATGGTAAGATATGCTATCATGAATGAAGAAACAGCCGCTATGCGGAAGGAAAACAATGTCTTCAAAGATGATATAACCGTGAGGCTTCAAAAGCTACGTGAAAAATACTCTTTCTTTAACCAAGAGGCCAACGTTGGTGGTCCCGAAGGCACTGAACCTGAAGTGATTGAAGAAGAACCTGAGGAGGAAATTTTCTATAGGCCTCCTTTACAAGGACGTCTGAAGGAAGGGGACGAGAAGATCACCCTCGAGGCATATATGCAGGAATATAGGGTGAAAGCAAAAGTCATTTCGTGTTCTCTCATTTATGAGCATCTTCGGGCTAAACGCATCCTTAAACCCCTCAGGGGAACCACTTCCGAGGTTGAACCAGAGGACGTACATAAGACATGTGCGTACCATCCAGACCAAAAGGGGCACACAATAGAAGAATGTGTGGAGCTTAAGGCCATGATCCGCAACCTTATCAAGATTGAGAAAATCCCCTATATGTGGGGTGATAACACTCTCCTTACCTGTGACCAACCAGAGCCCAATATACCGGTCACAGAGAATAGTGTGTTCTACTATCCTTTCTTCACGCATTTTAAGAGAATCTTGTTGGATATCTATTGTCAGTTGGTTCGAAGAGGGGTCTTAACCCCTATCGAAAAGGATGATGAAACATTTGATCCCGTTGGGATTGAAATCTGGAAATCGTGCCCTTATCACGACACTATAGATCACAACGTTGGAGTGTGCCTCTGGTTCCGCTATGATCTGGAGTCCCTAATCAACAAGGGAAGGATCCAAGTTGAGTTTCTCCCCTAATCGGCCATGCGGCAGCCAGAGTTCCTTGACGAGTCATAAGAAGGAGCCTTTCTGAAGGCACAATCTTTGTTTTAGGAGTTTTATCGCATGTTTTCTTTTCACTTTCCTTGTAATTAATCAAATGGATGAATGAAAATGAGAATTTCCTTTTGTATTCGAACTATGTAGGGCCTGAATTCTCCTTGGGAGATACGTAGGCAGCCTTTCAAGGCCCGGTCCCTATCTTTTTAAAAAAATATTTTCCCCCTTTCATTCTACAAGGAATCATTGAATTCACATCAACAGATGTCGAGAAATCAAGAAAGAAGACCTTAGCTCAACACAATTTAACCTTTCTGAGTCACTAGCCTCAAAATAAAATGAACAAATTTCTGCTTGTTCAAAAAATCAGTCCCCATTATTCGTGGGTTAACATGTTCTCAAACGAAGCAACTCTTATGTGTTTATATGCCCTCTATGTGATATTCTGCATTATTTGTCCTGAATCAAAACTAACAGATTTGCCTTTGAGTTGTTTTCTTCTACAGGTAGTTAGAACTGATATGTGTTGATAAGCTGGATGAACACCCTTATTTTAAAAGATCAAAAGCTCCCAAAGATTCCTTCCCCGGTCAGAATTCTTGGAAGGGCAAGTCAACAATGGGCGATAACATTGAGGATACTGGCTTAATAGATGTTGTCGTGGCTCAGCCCATCATCGCCGATCAGACTGAGTTAATCATGCAGTTGATGCAACAGATCGCCATAATGAGGGACCAAATGCAGAGAAGGAAAGATTTGCCTAATCCGGCTTTTGCTTTCAATGCTACAACAGACGGAAGGCCTCCACTTCACTTTTCTCCTACAAATGCGGAACAGGCTCAAAACCCACCCTCCTATCCTGCTCAAAATCCCTCAATCATGGACCTAACAACAAAAAATCCCCATTATGCCTCCGCCTCTTACCAGACACCACCTCCACCTCAAAGTACCAACCCCCAAGTGCCACTTCCTCCTCAAAATGCCAACCTCCAAGCTTGTCCGCACCCTCAAAATCAAAATGTTAACAACCCCCAAGCCTCCCTCCATCACTAAAATCAACATACCAGCCCCCAGACTTTCCCTCAAAACTACCAAATCCCTCAAAATGCCTAGAGTCCATCCATTGCCCCACCCCTACCTCAAAACACCACTTTCCAAATCCCAGTCCCAAATGAGCCCTACGCCAACTGTTTTGAGCTCAACCACTATGAAGAGCGACAGAGAGAGTGGACATCAAAGGAAGAGGACGCCAAGTTAGATATGAAAAAAGAAATCCGAAAAGCCATGAAAGAGTTGCACTGCATTCCTGAAGACGCCGGTTTGAGTTATGAGGATCTATGCATTCATCCAAATTTGGACCTCCCGAAAGAGTTCAAGGTACCAAAATTTGATGTTTTCGGAGGAATAGGGAACCCCTTAGCGGACCTGAGGGCCTACTGTGACCAGATAATGGGAGTTGGAAGAGATGAAACTTTATTAATGCGCCCTTTTAGCCGAAGTCTGAGTGGAGAGACCCTGGAGTTGTTTACATCTCATTAAATGAGACAATGGCCTAGCTGGAATGCTCTGGCTAAGGAATTTATCGAGCGATTCACCTATAATGTAGAGATTGTTCCTGATCGTTATTCCTTAGAAAAGATGAAGCAGAAAGCAAATGAAAGTTACAGAGAATTTGCATACAGATGGAGAAAGGAGGCAGCTAGAGTTCGACCTCCTATGTATGAGAAAGATATTGTCAAAATATTTGTGCGGGTCGAAGAGCCCGAGTATTATGATAGAATCACGTTGCTCGTTGGAGCAAAGTTTGCCGAGATAGTCAAAGTAGGTGAGACTATCGAAGACGGATTAAGAACCGGGAAGATTGCTCATGTTGCTGCTTCACCCAGATCCTCGGGTTTGTTAAAAAAGAAAAGAGAAGATATGTCTTCTATCTCTTTTGAGGGGAAGAAAACCCCAAGAAAATCCTCCTCGTACCAAGGTCGTTATCGACCTTCACAAAGTTCATACCCGGCTTGCTATGCACAAGCTGATTACCAAAATACCCCTCCCTCCAGTTACTAAAATACTTCTCCTATCTACCAAACTCTCCCTCCAGTTTACCAGACTCCATCTCATCACTACCGAAATGCCGCCCCTAACTGTGCCAACGTTCAGGCAAATTATCAAATGCCTCCCACAATGTACTAAACCCCAACTCTAATTTACCAATATACCCCCTCCCCCGGACTACCAAGCTCCACAACCAAATTACCAGACCAATTCATATCCAAGATATCACTCCCCCCGTCCAAACGCTCCAAATTATCATCAAATGCCTCCCCCTCAACAAGGCAATTATGATCCCCCCCCCCGTCCTAGATTTGAGAAGAAGCCTGCTAGAAATTTCACTCTGCTTATTGAAAGCCGAACAAAGCTATTCGAGCGATTAACTGTGGCATGATATATTCATCCAGTGGGGCCCAAGCCAGTTGGCACTAGCTCAAGGTTTTACAGACCTGATCAGAGGTGCGCATATCACTCCAATGGTGTTGGGCATAATACCGAGGACTGTATCAACCTGAAGCACATATCCAAGATATGATTGACCAGAAAGTGGTCTCTCTCCAGACAGTCGCGCCCAATGTCAATAGTAATACTTTGCCAAATCATGGACCCGTCTCTATAAATATGATAGAGACGGATAATGATTGGTGCGTGAAAAAGGCAATAGTTCTGATCGCTCCTGATGAACTGGAAAGGGCTGTAGCTTCGTTGTGCATTGGAGAGAAGAAAGAGTTTGTGATTCTGACACTCGAGAAGGTTGTTTCCTTGGTGCCAAGAGAAACTCCCGCCCGACCAAAGTTTGTGATTGAAACGGCGCTACCTAGGGTATGACCAGATCCAGTAGGTGCTACACACCAGAAGCGTTAGCCTAGGGAGAGCAGAAAAATGATCAGTCTAAAAGGCCAATTAGTGAAGCTGAAGAAGAAGAAGAGTTCTGGAGAAAGATGCAACCAAAAGATTACTTAATCGTGAAGTATCTGGAGAAAACACCAGCTCATATTTCTTTTTGGGCACGACTGATGAGTTCACAACTGCATAGGCAAGCTTTGATGAAACTTTAGATGATACTTATGTACCTGTGGGTACTAACAGTGACAATCTAGCGGCCATAATAAACCAAGTCGTTCGAGGACACCGCATCAGTTTCTGTGATGAAGAGTTGCCTTTTAAAGGCAAGATGCACAACAAAGCTTTGCACGTCACCATTATGTTTCGAGACAAGGTAATAAATTGTGTCTTGGTCGATGATGGATCCGGTCTCAATATTTCCCCACTTTCGACTCTGAAGCAATTAAAATTCAACTTGGGAAAGGTTCACCAGAATCAAGTCAATGTGAGGGCTTTCGATGGAGTGCAAAGAGACACGATGGGTGCAGTTAAATTAGAGATTCAGATGGGTTCTGCTAAATTTAGTGTAGAGTTTCAGGTGTTGGATATCAATACTAGTTACAACTTACTTTTGGGAAGACCGTGGATCCACATGGCCGGGGCTGTGCCTTCTACCCTTCACCAACTAATGAAATTTGTTTGGAAGAACCAGAAATTGGTCATTCATGGTAAGGGGAACCATTCCAATGGGTGTATGCCGATCACTGATGATATCTCTCGAGGTTGTGATTACTACACGGCGGAGTTGGTAAATGCCACCAGTGATGACTTGGATCTACATCCCCCTGCCTCTTGTGTACAAGATGATTGCTATTATTATGCTCCGGAGTGGTTTCAAACCAGGTTTCGGATTGGGGAAGTGCTTTCAAGGAATTGTTGAGCCTATTCAAATCCCAGCCAAAGGAGTAAAGTTTGGTTTGGGGTATGTCCCCACAGATGATGAAGCAGAGATGAAGAACAAGAGTTTTGATTAAGCATTGGCCAGGCTAATTCCTTATTTGTACCAGTTATTCCCGGTGCGAGAATATGTCAATGATGGTGGTATTGGGGAAGGAATCTGGGGCCTTTTGAGGAGATTGATGCGGTCATCGAGGAAGAGGCTGGGATATCAGGCATCTGTGATGCAGAACCTGAGGAGCAATTGCAAAATTAGACCTCCACACCAATCCTGATACCCCGTTCATCTGGGTAGAAATGACATGTGTTTTTATTTATTTTTAAAATTGGTGGTAGTCTGAAAGAGGCCTGAGACCCACCCTATATGCAATTTTTACTTGTTTGAGTTTTTAAATTCCCCCGTGATGTTTAAAAAGGCAAAATGAACCATGGCCATGACCAAAGTTTGTGCTTGTCTTTCAATTTAAATGAAAATCCTCTTTTATTGAAAAATTGTTTATTTACCCAGCTGATTATGTTTTATTTTTCTAACTTTGTTTGTTTATCATTTCAGTAATAAAAATTTAAAATCTGCCAATGTTATGTCATGTCATGAACCGAGTGAACAAAATGAGGCAGGTGATGACGAATGCGAGAAATATGAAGAAGAAAATGAGGTACCAGAACATGTTGCTGAAGAGTTCCGGCAATTTGAGAACCAGCACAAGCCGAATCTTAAGGAAACTGAGACTGTGAATCTCAGAGATGAGGAATGTGTCAAAGAAGTCAGAATCAGTGTCCATCTGACTGAAGCTCAAAAAAGGGACCTGGTCCGTTTGGTGAGAGAATACATCGACGTATTTGCTTGGTCTTATAGAGATATGCTAGGGCTAAGTACGAACATGTGTCTCATAAACTGCCGATCAATCCAGTTGTTTCTCCAGTGAAGTAGAAAACTTGGAAATTCAAGCCAAAGTTGAGTTTGAAGATTAAAGAAGAGATTATGAAGCAGATTGAGTCCCAAGTGGTGGAAGTGACGCAATATCTTACTTGGTTGGCCAATATTGTCTCAGTCGCCAAGAAAGATGGAAAGATCATAATTTATGTCGACTATAGAGATCTCAATAAAGCTAGCCCGAAAGATAATTTTCTATTGCCAAACATTCACAACCTCATTGATAACTGTGCTAAGGATGAGATGCAGACATTTGTGGATTGTTATGAGGGTTATCATCATATCCTGATGGACGAAGAAGATGCCAAAAAGATAGCCTTTACTACGCCTTGGGTGTATATCATTATCGGGTGATGCCTTTTAGTCTCAAGAATGTCGGTGCTACTTATATGAGGGCTATGACAACCATCTTTCATGATATGATTCACAAGGAGATTTAGGTATATGAGATGATGTCACAATCAAATCCCGCGAGAGTTCGGATCACTTGACTCACTTGAGAAAGTTCTTTGATCGCCTGCGAAGATATAATTTGAAGTTAAATCCTGTCAAATGTGTTTTTGGAGTGCCAGTCGGCAAGCTGTTGGGACTTATAGTCAGCAGGAGGGGCATTGAGCTTGACCCTTCCAAGATCAAGGTGATCAAAGAATTACCTCCTCCGAAGACCAAGAAAGAGGTGATGAGTTTTCTGGGAAGGTTGAACTACATCAGCCGGTTCATAGCCCAATCCACAGTGATGTGTGAGTCCATCTTTAAGTTGTTGAAAAAAGATGCCTTAACCAAGTGGACCGGAGAATGTCAAACTGCCTTTGATGCCATCAAGAATTATTTATGCAATCCACCGGTGTTGGTTCCTCTGCGAGAAGGGAGTCCGTTGTTGCTATATTTGTTAGTCTCGGATAATGCATTTGGATACGTGCTCGGTCAAAATGATAAAGCTGGAAAGAAGGAGCGAACCATTTATTACTTGAGCAAGAAATTCACTCCATATGAGGCCCATTACACTCTTTTGGAGAGAACATGTTGTGCTTTGACTTGGATTGCTCAGAAGTTGAGACATTATTTGTCTTCTTATACCACATACCTTATTTCTAGGATGGACCCGTTGAAGTATATTTTCCAGAAGTCAATGCCGACCAGGAAGTTGGCTAAATGGCAAATGCTCTTGAGTGAGTTTGACATTGTGTATGTGACCTAGAAGGCGATAAAAGCACAAGCCTTGGCTGATCATCTTGCAGAGAATTCGGTTGATGAAGAGTATGAACCGCTCAAGACTTATTTTCCCGAAGAAGAAGTTGCATTTGTGGGTGAAGATATTTTTGAAACATACCCTGGTTGGAGAGTATTCTTTGATGGAGCGGCAAATCACCAAGGGAAAGATATCAGAGCGGTCTTAGTGTCAGAAACCTGTCAGCATTATCCTATGGCGGGTAAACTCCGATTTGATTGCACGAACAACATGCCTGAGTATGAAGCTTGCATTCTCAGTCTGAAGATGGCAATTGATATGAACATTCATGAGTTGTTGGTTATTGGAGATTCAGATTTGCTAATTCACCAAGTTCAACGAGAATGGGCCGTGAAGAATCTAAAGATCACACCGCATGTTCGGTATATAGAGAAGTTGTGCAGGAGATTTCGCAAGATTGAATTCAGGTACACTCCCAGGACACAAAATGAGTTGGCCGATGCTCTTGCCACCATCACATCAATGATTAAACATCCAGTTACAAGTTATAATGATCCAGTGGATATAGAGGTAAAAGAGCAACCAGTCCATTGTTCACATGTTGAAGCAGAACCAGATGACTTACCTTGGTATTTTGACATCAAGAAGTACTTGGAGACTGGAATTTATCCTAAGAATGCAACGTTCAATCAGAAGAAGTCGATACGCCGTATGACCCTCAATTTCTTTCCAAGCAGGGAAATCTTTTAGAGGAGGACTCCAGATTTAGGCCTTCTCAAATGTGTCGATGCTATTGAGGCTGCAAAGCTTCTTGAACAAATACATGTCGGAGTTTGTTGTACTCACATGAATGGGCTCACTTTAGTGAGGAAGATCCTTCGAGCCGGTTATTTTTGGATGAATATGGAACATGATTGTTGCAAGTTTGAACAAAAATGTCATAAATGTCAAGTGCATGGTGATTTGATTCGGGTGCCACTTCATGAACTCAATGTTATGAGTTTACCTTGGCTGTTTGTAGCTTGGGGCATGGATTTCATCGATCCAACAGAGCCAGCCACCTCTAACGGACACAGATTCATTTTGGTTGCCATTGACTATTTTACCAAGTGGGTAGAAGCACCTTCATACAAGTTGGTGACCAAGAAAGTTGTAGCTGATTTTGTTCGCAACAATTTGATATGTAGATTTGCAGTACCATAATCCATAATCACTGATAATAGAGGGAATCTCAACAGTCATTTGATGAAAGAGATATGTGAACAATTCAAGATTACTCACCAAAACTCCACTGCTTATCGTCCCTAAATGAATGGAACTGTAGAGGCTGCCAACAAGAACATCAAGAAGATCCTGAGGAAGATGATCGACAATCACAAAAGTTGGCATGAGATGTTGCCATTTTCTATGTTGGGTTACAGAACGACAGTCAGAATGTCAATGGGAGCCACTCCATACTTGTTAGTATATGGAATAGAAGCAATTATACCTGCAGAAGTTGAAATACCTTCTTTGAGAATCATTCAGGAAGCTGAGTTAAATGATGATGAATGGGTTCGCAAGTGAATTGATCAGTTAACATTGATTGATGAGAAGAGAATGGTTGTTGTTTGTCATGGCCAGCTGTATCGACAGAGAATGATTCGCGCTTTCCACAAAAAAGAAAGAGCCAGGATATTTGAAATTGGCCAGTTGGTCCTTAAATGCATTTTCCCTCATCAGGATGAGTACAAAGGGAAATTTGTACCAAATTGGCAGGGACCCTACATGGTTCGCAAAGTGTTATCTGGAGGGGCATTGGTCTTGTCGAAGATGGATGGCACCGAATTGCCAAAGCCGATCAACTCAGATGTTGTCAAGAGATATTATGTGTGAAGTTCCCCTGTGTATTTCCGTTATTTCCTTGTAATTGCCTATTTGCTTGTAATCGCTTTGTTTAGAATTTTATCCCTCTGTAGTGAACTACATCTGACCTGAATTCTCAAGAATGAGATATCTAGGCGGTCTATGTCGGCCTAGGTCACCCCTTTATCTTTTTTTGATATTTTATTTTGTACTTGAACTACGTTCGACCTGAATTCTCAAGAATGATATACGTAGGCGGCCTATGTCGGCCTCGGTCAGTTCCTTGTTATTTTCTTATTTCTGTTAATCCTCAAGAGGGGAACTACGTTTGACCTGATTCCTGCCTCAACGGGATACCTAGGCGCTACAATGGCTCGGTCATATCTCCCGAAAGATTTCTATTTCTCTTTACAATAGAAACTGGGATAAAATTTTTGAGAGGGACTAAAAAATTCTCGAGAAGAAGATTTTCTCCAACAAGTCAAGACCGAAGTTACTTTGAGATTTGCAACTCGGACATAATTTTTGAGAGGATTTCAAAAATTCTGTGATTTACTCACCAACAGTTTGAGATAAGCCAAGACAGTTAACGGGGACAAATTTTTTTTATGATGACCTCAAAATTTTCAATAAGGTTCATCAGCAGTTTAGAGCAACTTTGAATACTTCCCAGCAAATATTCAGATTGACCTCGAGGCATCAACTTCAAAGGCGTTCACCAAGCTTGACGTGACATGACACTAGGCAACGACCTTTTACAAATATTACTTTTTGAAAATTTATTTTCCTTAAAACTTTTATTTCGTGTTTCAATTATTTTACATAAAAAGGTTTTGTCTTATCTATCAAGAAGTGGGGATCAAAAAAATCAACCAGAGATAGTAAAAGAAGGAGCAGACAACCGAAGAGATCGACACGGATGAGTTCATATTTAAACTAATAATTTTTCTGTGGATGCAGGTCTATAAGTTTTCGTCAATATCAGCATATCCCTCCATTCAATGAATATGGAAAAGTCAAAAGGGCGAGAAGCTTCCCAAAACTGAGAATTTTTCTGTGGATGCAAGAAATATTATACGTTTATTATATCAAAGATTTGGGAATATGAATGGCGTTATTTCATTCAATTCCCAACAAGGCGAAGTCCATAATGAACATGCAATTATGTTCGGAGACGGAACAAATGAAAACCTCGAAAAGAGAGATTTTATTGTTTTCCATAAATTAAAGATATCTGGAAGATTTTGTCTCAATCACATTATCAGACACGATGATACCACTACCCGGAGAGTCATTTATATCGTATTGTCGAATGAAATGATACCATTACTCTGAGGGTCATTTTTATTTGTATTGTCGATTGAGACAATACCGCCACCGAGAAGATACCCAGAATATCACCTATGTTGCTCGGTGAAACATTATCTTCGTTCGGTACCCGGGAGGCATCAAGATAAAAGAGTCATGCATAGCAAGAGAAAAGATTCATGCATCGCCAGAAAAATGAATCATGCATCACAAGAGAAGGAGTCATGCATCGCGGGAAAAGAGTCATGCATCGCGGGAAGGAGATTCATGCATTGCAAGAGAAGATTCATGCATTGCGGGAAAAAGATTTATGCATCCCGGGAAAAAGGTCATGCATCGCGGGAAAGAGATTCATGCATCACGGAAAAGAGATTCATACATCGCGAGAAAGATTCACCCATCAAAATAAGATCAATATCGTCTGCATCATTTTCTTTGCAAAAAACGACATCAAGAGAACCATCAACAACGACATCAAGAGATGTATCCACATATTACATCAGCCTATTTTATTGCTTTGACATCAAAGAAAGAGTACATTGAAGATTATATTGCAAACATGAGGCACAAGCTTTATTTGCTTTACATCAAGTCTGATGAAGTTGACGTCAAATGTTCAAGGAGAAAAAATAAGTGTCAACACGGTAAAAGATGCTATCTCCCCATTTGAACTACATTTTTTATGCTAATGAGTTCTATCTCAGTCTTTGTCGAGAGCATTCGAAAGAATGAATTCTCCAAAACAAACCACAGGTGCGGACGACATAAAAAAGGATGCAACACAATGTGGAACTTTTTCTTAGCAGCAATCTGGGACATAGTCCGAAGAGGAGTGCCAAACTCTTAGGACACGAGCAGAGAAGCGACTTCCACCACAATCAAACCACACCCCTATCAGAAGGCATGTGGTTTTTTTCTTTGGCATTATCAATTTCAGTTTCGCATCCAGAAAATTTTGGTCTCCACCGGAAGCAACTTTCCAATCCAAGTGACAGTACACCAAGAGCTTTGGAAATTATGTCCATGTAAATTCTTAATTATGGGTGTGAAGTGCACCACATTCATGGCTAAGAGGTTGCAATCCTCCTTTTCATACTCGACTTACCTTGTCGCTTTTCCAGAACCAAAGGTTATCTTGCGCAATAGATTTCCTTTTCAACCGATTGAGTCGAACTTCAAGCAGCCTGATTCCCTAGGGTTAGGGAGATGTAGGCGGAATCAATGTTGAAAAATCGGTTGTAATCCAACATTCGCTCTTAAATCTTATTCTCGAGCATACCGGTCCCCACATAATACGGTATCGGAATGGCTTTTGAGTTCTTTCAAAATTATACGTCAAATCAAGCGTATCAAACTATAAGTGTCCTGAATTCTCATATTGCCTGAGATATGTAGCAAAATCCACTTTCAGGGTTCGGTCACAATTCCTAAAGTCCGCACCAAATCCCTTTTCCAAAAGATGAAGACGTGGTCAGTCAAAATTGGATTAGTCAATTTCATTTTCCTCGAATTTCTTGCATCAATCCGAGTAAAACGAGGGATAGTTGTTGACACCCAATTTTGACCCTCCCCAATAATAATTAATGTTCGAGCTTCTTAAACTCCAAACGATTTGAAATAATTGGTTTTTATAAGGCTCAAAATATTTCTCATGTTACTTTTAATCAATTTTATCATTTTTATAATAGTTAAGTAATATATATGTCTTTTATAATTTTGTATATGATTAGAATATTTCATGAACATTACGAAAATCATATCAAGAGATTTTGATTTTATTTTACTTTAGTTTAGATTATGGTAAAAAAATTTAAAAAAATATTTGGTTTATAATTAAATTAATTATGTCATTTTTTTAAGATTGAGAGGCTCCTAAACTAATTATATTAATTCATCTTATTTAGATTTTAGCCGAATATGCGAATGGAAATCAATTTGGTTAAGTTTGTAATCTCAATTGGCCAATTTCAATTCAATTTGGCTAATTTAGTTTTTCACTTAGCTACATTAAAATGCCAATTTTGGGCCAATCTAATCCCTTCAGCCAACCCTTTCTTTTCTCAATTTCCAATTGACCCAGCCCACTCTTTAAACCGGACCCAACCCAAACCATTTTCTCCTCAAAAGAAACCCAGAAACGACCAGCAGTCCAAACGCCTCAACATCACAGCGATCACACAGAAGAAACGGCAAAGCCAAACGATATCTTCACGCTCAAGCAAAATGGCATCAACAGCAAGGAAATGACGTCGATTTCAGCAGCAACAATGAGACGAAGATACACGTCGAATTCACGCCTTGGAGTGTCCTGCAATTTTTGTTTTCTTCTTCAATGTCTCTCTCCAAATCGTACAATTTCAGCAGCAAAAAGCACCTGCCAGCCCGCGTTTTCGTCCTTGGGGCTATGAGATGAAGCCACATCACGTCCAAGGACAATGAAACCGATCCAAGGCGTCCTTCTCCCCTTTCCTCTTCCAAAATTGTTTGAAATTTTAGAAAAAGGCGTCTCCCCTTAATGGTGAAAAGAATTTTTTCGAGTTTGAAATTTAAATGGGCCTTGCTTCCCATCCGTTTTTACCCTTTTTCCCTCCAAACCGTGAACCATAATTTCCCTTCTATATATAGTCGCTTATTATTCACTGTTTAAGGGGGGGGGGAGAAAAAATGGGAAATCTTACTAAGGCATAAAGAATCACACAGCAAAAATAGTTATAGGATATACAAAATACATTTGAAAGAGAGCAAGAGGAGTTAGTTTCCACTCAAGCTTCACTATTGTAGCTTGATCACCATCGTTCTTCTAAGCTAGTTCAATTTCGAGTTTTGTTGTTTGGACCTCTAATTTGATGTATGGTTCGTGTTTGTGTGGAAGAGCTTGCCTTCTGCTCATGGTTCCCAGAACGCTGCTCTAAAAAAGGTAACACCTCCTTCTTTATAATATGTTCTCATCGTTTATATTTGAAATGGTGTTTCCAATGTCTCGGAGGTCTGTGTCACTGCTGTTTGTCATTGAATTCTTGGTATCCAGATTTCTTGTGTATGTGATTCTTTAGCGATTCCATTGTCTTCTAGTAGTATCGTTTTCGATTTTGCTTTCTCATGCCTAGCTCCGCTGCTTCTCTATGTTTATCTTAAGGTTATTTTTCTACCTCTTATCTTGAGTTTACTTGCTAAAATGTCGTTGAATACTCATGTTGCATTTCTCATGGTCTCTTGGCATCTAGAGCTTCTTTCATTTTGCTACTGTAAGGTTGGTTTTTCTTTTCAAAAAATAAAATAAAATAAGGCAGAATCTCGGGAGCCATTTAATATGGAGTTGTATATTATTTGTTTCCAACATGCTTTAAAGATCTCGTATGGTTGTTTCTTAAGTCATAATCATGTGTTCAAAATATTCTCATATACGTGTGTTAGATTATTGCTTTTGTCTGAGTTCACCTTTGATGTATAGGTTTGGTTTGGTATGATTTTTCATGTAGTAATTTTGTTTCGTGCAAGCTGTTATCCTTCATGATTTATATTTTTTATGTATCTGCCAAGATTACTTTCAATCAATATGAGTTTGGTCATTCATGTTCAGCTCGATATAATTTTGCATTAATCTTAGTCTAATGTGTTAAATATTTTGATTCATTTGTATATAGTTAACTAGGTTTTCTTTGCTTTCTCTTAACATGCATATATTTGTTGGATTGTACATTACTGGCACACTTTTCTCTTATTTCAAAAATATATGCAAAGTTGGTTATGTTCTCATAATTGTTTCCTATGCAAAATCACGTGAGAACTAAGCGTTTCTTAACCATCTAAGATTTATTATCCCTTTGCTGACTAGTTTTACTTTCTTTTATATATTGTGAGCAACTGTGGAGGATTCCATTTGGGGCCAGATCCTTTTCTTGCATCATTAATTGGGCCATTTAGGCCCAAAGCCATTCCCGCATCACTCTTTCCCTTATCAAGTTCAGAATTGGAAAGTAAACATTCAAATTTCGAATGGAAGGCAATATACAAGGCTGGAAAATCAAAATTACGGGTCTCGGAAGTAAAAAATGGAATGATATACATGCCAATATAAACTGTGATACACCATTATATACACTGGTATACATGGATAAAAATACAGAAATACATGGCAAAAAATGTGAAATACAGGGGTACAAGTCAAAAAGTTGATATACAGGAACAATGAAAAAATATGAACCCAAAATATAGCCCATATACAGCGGTATAGGCTGAACGTATACACAGAATTCAAGTGTAAAAATGGGCGAAAATCGGCTGAAACCCATCAGCAGGTCCACTCTTAGAGTTTAGGACAGGTTTGGGCCAAGCCCAAGAATTTGAATTTGGGCAAAGGGCCCAAATTTTATATTTCCTTCTCTCTTGTATTTATTTATCATTGTGTTGATTAACCTTACTTGTTTTGTTTTTATGGTTTCATTTAATTAAGTTTCCCAAGATAGCCTTTCTTATTTTTGAAATATCTATTAATTACTTATTTATATATTTAGTTAATATAATTTACTTTGTCTTAATAAGAATTATGTCATCTTTCCCTTAAAAGTAACAACTTAAAATTACCTTCCTTTTTTAAACTTAGTTAAATTTTAAAAGTTAGTTGAAAAGTCATTTTAGTCAAATCATCAGTCAACCGCAAGTTAGCGGATATTCTGAGGGCCTAATACCTTCTCGGAATGTACATTGAACTCGAACCCTTTTTATTTCAATTGATTTTATATGTTTAAGTCCTTTGAAAAATCGTAAGTTTTCTTAATTTCTTTAAAAAAAAATTAGGTGACGACTCTATTTTGGAAAATCGATTTCTCTTCAAGTCATAAGTTAAGTCGATTTTTCAAAACTTTAGTCATTTTTCTTTTATTTTTCGAGTAAAACAACCACTTAGATCTTGTGACTTAATCTTGGGAGTAGAATGGTTTCTTCCTTTGGGTGATCTAAGTATACATTTTTAGGAATTAACACTGGCTACACTTATCAAGGACATGATTACATATTGAAGGGAGCTGTAAACAAGGTAAAGTCTGCGATAGCCAAGAAGTTGGATAAAATGGTTAAGGTAGGTGGTAAGCTATTATAAGGGTAATGCTAGTAGAAGAAGAATTGAAGATGAAATCAACAGTACTAGAGGCAATCTTGGCCATCACTGAAGAATATCCTTAGTTGTTTGCTAATTCAAAGGGGATATGACCATCCAGAGGACCATTTTATCACAAGATACCTCTATAATTTGGAAGTAATCTTGTGAACTTAAGGCCTTACAGGTATTCATCAGTGCATAAAAGGATGTTATTGAGAAATTGATCGCAAAAATGTTTGATCCAAGGCATTGTAGAACCCAGTTCCAATCCATATGCTTCACCAGTGGTGCTGGTTGGCAAGAAAGATGGGAGTTGGAGGTTGTGTGTGGATTATTAAGGGCTCAATAAGGAAACAATTAAGGACAAATTCCCAATCCCTATGAAAAAAAAAAGCTGCTAGAAGAACTAGGTGGCTCTAACATCTATTCTAAGATAGATTTAAAGAGCAGGTCATCAAAGAAGGATGGCCAGCGAGGACATTGTTAAGACAACTTTCACAACACATGCAAGTCATTATGAGTATTTTGTCAGAAGTTTTGGGCTATCCAATTCTCCATCCTCCTTCCAAAGTTTGATAAATCATGTGTTTAAAGAGCACATTAGAAAGTTCATATTGGTCTTGTTTGATGATATTCTAGTGTTCAGCAAAAGTTTAACTAAACACCTGGTGCATCTTAGAATAACCTTTGAATTACTGATGAAACACAAGTTGTGTGGGAGGCAAGCCAAATTCTCTTTTGAGGTTAGTACGGTTGAATATTTGGGACATGTTATATCTTCTTAAAGGGTGGCAGCTGATCCCAAGAAGATTAATGTTGTCAGACAATAGCCATTACCTAAGAATTTGAGGGAACTTAGGGGGTTCCTAGGCTTGACAGCTTATTATAAGAGGTTTCTCAATCACTATAGAGTAATTAGCAAGCCTTTGATTAATATAATGAAGAAAGATAGGTTCAAATTGTATGAAGGGGCATCTCAAGGTTTTGAAAAGCTAAAGTAAGCACTAACTTTAGAACTTGTTTTAACTTTGTCAAATAACTCTGTTGTGTTCATTGTCGTAATAAATGCATGTGACTATGGAATTGGAACTATACTAATGCAGGAAGGGTAACCAATAGCCTATATAAGCTAAGGGCTATCTGTGAGGCACCAAGGATTATCTGTGTATGATAAGGAACTATTGGCTTTGGTCTTAGCTGTGACTAAATAGATACAATACTTGATGGGGAAGAAGTTCATTATGAGAACTAATCAAAGGGAATTGAAATTCTTACTAGGTCAGAGGCTACATACAGGATCTCAGATGAAAGGACTGCTTAGTGGATATTTTGAGATTGAGTACAAGAAGAGAAAAGAGAACAAGGTAGCAGATTCCCTGTCCACATTACAGCTAGGAGAGGTGACTACAATAGTTGTGATTTCTGGAATGACTAAAAAATTTCACAGATCAAGAATACTTGGGTTGAAGATCCTACTATCAGGGAGCTTTTGATCAAGGTAAAGTCTCAAGAAGAGGGGGTCAAGGAGTTTAAATTTGTGACTCAACAACTCATGAAAATCCAGTGTTGAGAAAAGAGATCCGCATAATCTGACATGAGAAACTTGTTGGTGGGAACTTTGGTATTGAGAACACCTACAAGAGGGTTTTTAATATGTTCTATTGGAAAGTATAAAGAGAAGATGTGATAAAGATTGTAAGGAGTTGTGCAACTTGCCAAAGGAGCAAGTATGACAGTGTTGCCTATCCATGTCTCCTCAAACCTCAGAAGATATCAGTTGTTGCATGGGTGAGTGTGAGCATGGATTTCATAGATGGGTTACCTAAATCAACTGGTAAAACTACTATTTTAGTGGTGGTGGAAAAACATACTAAACATGGGCATTTCATAGCAATTAGCCCCCCATATAAAACTAGTTATGTCTCAACTATATTTGGATCAGGTTTACAAACTCCATAGGATGCCAGAAAATATCATTACTGATAGGAATCTAATATTTATGAGTAAGGTATGGCATAATCTTTTTGCAATGCAAGGTGTGACCTTAAGTATATCTACCACATACCATCCTCAAACAGATGGTCGGACAGAGGGACTCAATATAACACTAGAGACTTATTGAAGGTTCTTTTGTGCTGATAGGCAAAAGGATTGGGCCAACTTTTTGTGTCACGACCCAAGTCTACCCCCTGACGTGACACGGTGTATAAGACTCTGAAGAGCCTCATGCAAGCCTCATAGCATTCATAACATAAGACATATGAAATAGTGCAGAATTAAAATTTTTCTTTAAATCCATACAATCGAAAAAGCTTCATTTAAAATAGCGGAAGTCTACTAGTCTCACATTGTCATCTAAAAATATCTTGAGTCAAAACTAGGGTCACGACCCTTACAATAGAAAGTTTAATAAATCTCTAATACAATGAAGAAATGAAATGACAATAAAGCACTTGTCCTCGGATCCATGAGGACATACCACAACTTGATCAATAGTCAACTCAAGCTTGAACTAGGAGAACTCAACTTAATTGTCGGAACCTACACTTTGTAGAAAAATAGAAGAAATATGGGTTAGCACACAAAAATGTACTAAGTATGATAGCCATGCAAAAACCATGCTTGAAAAGGACATTTTGGTTAAAACCATGCATTATGCCAATTTCTTTAGAAATATCATGAACATTAGTATAAGAGGCATAAGATACAACCATAATCAACACATAAGCCATTATCAAACTTTGGAACCTTCACCTTAAGTAACCCTAAGCTACACTTGTGCAGTGTAAGAATAGCATCCCATACTACTATTCCTACTAAGTACCACTTTGAGGTCACCTTAGATGAACTTGCCATTTTTTCATGTTTATCTTTATTCAACACTCATACATAAGGAACACATACATTTCATAAGGCATGACAAGGAAGGGTAAGTCATAATAGAACCCAAGTCATTTTGTTAAGCATTTAAGTCAACATTCTTATTAGCTTCATTAAGAGCACATTAGTTCATTAGACATTTAAACATTGGAGAATCACACCATTGCCCTCTCAAAGCCTACTCATGCAATGCATGAATGGCATCCCATAATATCACTCACACTTCATAGAACCTCTCAAGCAACCATAGCACGTGTCTCTCATGATAGAAATAAGCATTAAACGACATAGACCATGAGAGCAAACCATGGAATCCGGTGTCGTATAACCCCACACCGAAAGAAGGTGTCCTACTTGCCTAAGGTAGAACTAAATGTATTTTAGCTTAGGTAGATCCACTAGCTATAAACCTATGTGGGAACATAGTTATGGGATAAGGAAGATGTTCATTGAAACCCGATCTAACGTAGGGAGAACTTCCACCTTACCATATTATTCGGTACTTAGCCTCCATTCCCATAGAGTAGTTCATTTCCATTAAACATTATTATACTTAAGAGGGCTACCACCATTAGGTATACCGACTCAAGGTACATTTACACATGAAAGGGCCACCACTATTAGGTCTAACGATTCAAGGTACATTATGAGGATAGCTCATTAAATCCTCAAGAAAGGGCCACCTCCATTAGGTCTACTGATTCAAGGTTCATCATTTCACATATGAAAGGTCTACCACCATTAGGTCTACCGATTCAAGGTTTATCATTCATTCATAGAATCCTCATGAAAGGGCCACCAACATTAGGTCTATCGATTCAAGGTATAACATTACATTGAAGAAACCTTTCACATTCCATCATCATCATTCATAAGTTTCAAATTGAGAATAACCTTTCAATAATAACACAATTGCATTCTAGACATGATCACATTACTTGCATTGAAATCACAAAGCACATACATAACATCATGATTATACATCAATCCTTCATAATTTACCCTTCAAGGCCATAAATTACAATTCACCAACACACCTAGAATACTAAAATTTAGGAATGAATAATGACATAATTCAATAAACTATATCAATATAGACTAAATCTCTTCACATGCTTGCATAATAAATCAATCCCAAATAACAATTCACAATCTAGTATTTTGAGGGAATCATGGGTTCATAAGAAATTTTCATCTTAAAACAACATTAATTCATTAATTCAATCAGAATTTATCATAATTCAACCTTTGAAAATGTTTATAAATTGAACCCATGACTAAGAGTGAAAACCCTAACTTTTGGGGGATTTTGGAAACTTTGAAATCATCTTTTGAAGGGGCTCCTTGGATGGAAACTAACCAAGGATGAAAAATACCATACCTTAATGGAGTTTTCCTCTAGATTTGAGAATAAACTCCTTGGTTCTTCAAGCCCTAACCTCCACTTGTTCTTCTTCTTCTTTGGGACTTCTAGAGAGAGAAATTTTGGAAAAGATGAACTATTTTGGGTGTTTGGGAATAATGAAGTAAATAGGGTGTTTAAATACTTAAAACTATTTATATATGTGAAATAAGACAATTAAAAATGACCCCATAAAATAAATAATTAAATAGGAAATTACCAATGAACCCTCGACTAGGCAGACCACTCCATTGTAACACCCCTCAAAATGAAGTAGGATAAAGTAGAACCTCACATGGGTTTTATGCATTAATAACTTTTTAAAATAATGAATAATATCCTTTTAATTCAGTTTTAAAGAGTTTGGAATTCAAACGTCAAGGGACGACCAAGACGTTCAGAAACTAGTCTTTTATGTGTTGGTGTGTTCTAGTATGTTGTTCATGTTTTTATTTGTTTTTTAGAGTCTAAAATCAGTGGAGGTGACCCTAGTGTATTAATAAATATTTTTAGGGTCAAAACGTTCGAATACGAAACCCCGGGACCACCCTAAGGGTCCCCAAGGAGGACCCCAACCCTTGGCCAAACAAGCTGCCACGGCAGCTTGCAAGTTGCTTATGGAGGGAGCATGTCCGCGTTGCGGACTAGCTCCACCAAGGGACAAAAAGTGGCTCCACGTCGCGGACATGTCGTGGACTCTACTGTCTCGGAATTTAATTTATGAAACTTGCGGGAACACATACGCATCGCGAACTTGATTCCCAATGAAATCTGCGAAAATAAAACTCAAGTTTGACTTGTTTAAAAGGTTCAACTAAGTGAGGGGTAGTTTGGGTACTTTGGGGAATTATTATAAACGGTTATTCTACCAATTTTAGGGTGTTTTAAGTTTGTTAAAACCCCTAAACCTAGAATTAGACCCCATTCTTCAAATCGACCCTTCCCTCTCAAAAATAGATTCTCTCAAAACTCCATTGAAGACCTTGATGAAGCTCAAGCTAGAAGATGGGCTTTCAACTGATTTCTTCTTCAATTTCATGGGTCTTCAATAATTAAGGTATGGTAACTCTTGATTCTTGAATAACCTCTCATTCAAGGAGTTCTATCAAAGATTTTCAAAAGTGATTCAAAGACCAAAATTCCCAATTTTCAA
>JAJOOO010004615.1:0-34360 GCA_029582685.1 Solanum piurae | reverse complement strand
TAAATATTTAGTTTGTAGATGATGATTGGATGCATAAGTGTCTTTTCGATTTTACATTCAAATATGACATCATTATGAGAATTGATTTGCTTGAATGTTTATGTCACATGCATAATTGTTAAAATTCTTGCCTAAAGATATGTCAATAACAGACATGGTATCAAAAGTATCATTACTGACTTAAACAAAGGTGAAAAACTTAATGGTAATAATTACGACATTTGAAGTCGTAATATACGGTATATGCTGGAAGAGCAAAAATGCTCTGGGAGGTATAAACCATGTATTGAATCAACCAAAAGAAGGTAATACTGCACAACACCTTAGGGTGATGTCAAACATGGTAACTCAACTCAAGAGTGTTGGTCATGTTTTTTTTTAGGATGAGCAACAAGTTCATGCAATAATTCGATTTCTTCCCAATAATGGGAAAATTTGAAAGTTAAATTGATCCATAATCATTACATCAAAACTTTTGTGATGATTGCAAACCATGTTGAACTTGAAGATGAGCACCTTGGTGCTGCTAAAAGCTGCTTCTAAATGCCTTTGTGGCAGAAACAAGTGGTACAAAATCTTCAGGCTTCAAGCGTAAAAAAATTGAAAAAGGAATGGGAAAATTAAAGAGGTTAAAGAAAAACCTTCTAAGAAAAAGCAAAATCCAAATTCCAAGAAAGGAAAATGATTTTTCAAGAAGAGAGACAAGAGCAAAATGAAGTGCTACAATTATCGAATGTTGGGGCATTTCACTCATGAATGCAATGAGCCGAAAATGTAATATTTCAAAACGCATCTCAAAGTGCAACATATGGTTTTGAGCACTTCTTTACAAGCTGAATCTCATCCAATATGGATTGTAGACTCAGGATCCACCGACCACGTGAGTCGAGATAGAGAGGCATTTGTGGAGTTTCATCGAGTTTCATCTAAATCAAAGTGGATCTACGTAGGAAATAATGCTAGGCTTGAATTCAAAGGTATAGGCACTTGCAAAGTGGACTGGCGTGGTGGCCGTTCCTTGATGTTGCATGACGTCCTATATACTTCAGAGATTCGACGAAACTTAGTGTCTATGTCTTTTCTTTTAGACGTTGGTTTTTTATTTGTTTTTTTAGTCGTAATGGTGTTAGAATAACTCTAGATAATGTTTTATATGGTTTTGGACTTCGTTATGACCGTTTTATCGTATTAGATTGTAATCCTTCAACTTATGACTATTATGTTGACTGTTGTGTAATGGCATGTTATTCAAGTAACAATGATGTTGATGTTATTACATGGCATGCTAGATTAGGTCACATAAGGCAAGATCGAATAAATAGGTTGGCAAAAGAAAGACATTTATGTTCTTTCACCAAAGTTGAAATGCCAACTTGTGAAAATTGTCTTGCTGGAAAGATTACGCGTAAACCATTTGGAAAGGCTAAGAGAACTGAGTTCCGACTTCAATTAATTCATTCTGATATTTGTGGTCCAATGAATGTAAGGGCAATGTATGGTGCTACATATTTCATTACATTTATTGATGATTTCACGCATTTTGGTTATGTCTATTTGATTTATCATAAATCTGAAGCACTTGAATGCTTTAAAAGATATTTGAATGAAGTTGAAAATCAATTAGATAAAAGCATAAAAGCTTTAAGAACCGATCGAGGACGTGAATATTTGTCAAAATAATTTGAAGAATTATGTATTGAAAAGGGTATTATCAGACAATTAACTACTCCTTATACACCTCAACAAAATGGTGTAGCTGAAAGAAGGAATAGAAATAAGACATGACAAGATCAATATTGATGGCGCAAGCAAATTTGTCTATCTCCTTCTGGGGAGATGCATTATTGATTGCAGCTTACATATTGAACATAGTGCCTTCTAAGTCAGTGTCTTCCACTCCTTATGAACTTTGGACTGGTCATAAAACAAACTTGAATTATCTTCGACCGTGGGGTTGTGCGGCATATATTAAAGATCGTTTTGGTGAGTTTGATAAACTAAGTCCAAAAGGAAAGAAATGTATCTTTATAAGGTACTCTGAACGCTCTAAAGGATATGTGTTCATCGATGAACTGGAGGATGGAATTATTACTGAAATTGTATCACAAGAGTTAGATTGTTGGAAAATGATTTTCCCAAAGGTGAAATAGATGAAGTCGAACCTCTGTACGAAATGTTGAATTTAGAAGATCAGATGATGTTGTCAAACATACTTGATAATTCAATGGATCAAGAAATAATTCTTGGTCTAAGTGGGAGTTATGAATCCCAAAAATCCTATACAGGAAACTGAACTTCAAATTCGTAAGAGTACAAGAAAAGGTGTGTACCTAAATGATCTTATGAGATTGAGGATTATGTATGGATCAAAAAATGATTCATGATCCAAGTGGGAGTTATGAATCAAAATCCTATAGAGGAAACTGAACTTCAAATTCGTAAGAGTACAAGAAAAGGTGTACCTAAACGATCTTATGAGATTGAGAATTATGTTTTATTGGTATCTCCTACAGAATTGAATGTACCAAATTCTGTAATAGAGGCCTTATCGAGCCATGAAAGGTATGAATGGTTAAAAGCGATGAAAGAATAATTAGAGTCCATGAAAAGCAACAAAGTTTGGGATCTAGTTGACCTTCCTAAGGAACGTAAAAATATTGGGAATAAATGGATTCTTAGAGTTAAACGTAAATTGGATGGGTCAATAGAAAGACACAAAACACGATTGGTGGCAAAAGGTTTTACTCAAGAAGTTGGAATAGACTATGAGGAAACTTTTTCACCAGTTGTGAAGTTTACTTCCATACGATTACTTTTAGCTATTGTTGCACGTTTAGATGTAGAATTACACCAAATGGATGTGAAGACCGCTAAATGAGGAAATCTACATGGAACAACCAGTAGGTTTCATTGTTAAAGGTCAATAAAAGAAAGTATGTAAATTGAAAAGATCAATTTATGGCCTAAAGCAATCTTCAAGACAGTGGTATTTAAGATTTCATTAGGAGGTGATGTTATTTGATTTCACCATGATCGATGAAGACCATTGCATCTATGTGAAAAGGTTCAATGGAAATTTTGTAATTCTTTCTCTTTACGTAGATGATATTTTATTAGCTGGAAATAATTTGGAGTATGTGAAAACTGTCAAGTCATGGCTTTCAAAATCGTTTGATATGAAAGATATGGGTGAAACAGACTATATATTGGGTGTTAAGATCCAAAGAGATCGTTCCAAGAAATTTTTGAGTTTATCTCAAGAAACTTATATAAAGAAAATATTGGAACCTTTCCGAATGAATAGTTGCAAATCCATGAATACCCATGTTGCAAGGGGTGAAACTTTAAGCCTTGAAATGTGTCCAAAAACTGAAAAAGAAAAGATAGACATGTCTCGAGTTCCTTATTCTAGTGCTATCGGGAGTTTGATGTATACTATGATGTGTACTCGCCCAGACATTTGTTATGCCGTAAGTCTAGTTAGCAGGTATCAATCCAATCCTGGAAGAGATCATTGGAAATCAGTAAAGAGAATATTCCGATACCTGAAGGGAATTGCAGATCATACACTGTGTTATAGTAGATCTGATTTATTCATAAGAGGATATACAAATGCAAATTGGGCTGGTGACCGGGATGACAGAAAATCAACATCTGGTTATGCTTTTTTACTAAATAGTGGTGCTATTTCATGGAAAAGTAAGAAGCAAACTTGCACAACTCTTTCAACCATGGAATCTGAATTTGTGGCGTGTGCGTCTGCAGTACAAGAAGTTGTTTGGTTAAAGAGATTCTTTGAGCATTTGAGTATTGCAAAGAATTCTAAGGGTCTCATGATTCTATATTGTGATAGTCAAGCGGCTATCGCATACACAAGGATCCTAAGTATCAAAGCAAGACCAAACACATCGACATCAAGTATAACTTTGTGAGAGACGTAGTGGCAAGTGGAGAAATAACTTTACAATACATTCTTACACGTGAAATGATAGCTGATCCTTTTACGAAGGCTATCTCTAGAGAATTGTTTGAAAAAAACATGTTAAGGCTCTAGGTTTGCGTAGAATATGATGATATTTCAGTGTTGTAAAATAACTTGATTGTTATAATATCCTCTTCTATATAAAACTATTGAATTTATGTTCAAATGTAGTATGCATGTGATATTTTATAAAGAAATAAAAAGTGTCGAACAAGTCGCGAGATTGGCTCTCTCACACGAGCAATCGCCTCTTACGTCGGAGAATGTGAAGAGATGAGTTTCACCACCATTTTATGACTTGTTTTGAGATCCAGACAAAAGTTTCTCCACGAAAATGAGTTTAAAGATCACTGAAGAGAGAAACTAGGGTTAAACATCTGGAGATGTTTAGACCAAGGTCTGTACGATGTTGAATAATTGAAAGAATGAGACACATACACCAATCTAAGGTGTAAACATCGTAGCACGTGTTTCATACCACGTGTGTCAAGCGATCAATGGGTCAATGAAAGAATATTCCCTGCTTATTCATTGTGTGAGACCCAAAAAAAGTTAAAATGACTTTTTCAATGAAATACCCTTTGACCTTTTGTTGTTTCTTGAAGTTTCAAATTGGTGTTGCTACTTTAGCATGTTACTAATAGCCATGAGCGATTCGGCAATACAATACATGTCTAGGAAAGCAGTTGATTTGGAACAGATAGATTCGAGTAGAAAGGGAAGATGAATAAATGAACAATTCAACTTGTATACATAAGCCGGCTATTACACTCGAGTGTAATTGTGTGTATAAAGTTAAATATGAACTCGAGTTAATATCCTTGGAGGATAAGGGATCAAATAAGTAACTACTGAAGTAGTGAATGAAGTCTGGGGTATTGTGAGTAATAGTTTCCTTAAAATAATAGTAAATTCTTTCCGCATGTGATTGAATTCTTATGTAGGGCTTGTAAAACCTTAAAGGTAAGCTCTTAATGCTCATAGGTCGCACAAACTATTTGTCGTATGAATTGTGTGTCTGATTGATATAATGTTGACTTGGGTCTTGTCCACCATGTGCGAAGTGGGAGATGTAAGTTTTGGGTCGTGGATCGCCCATGTGAACCGACCCAACCCGACCCAATCTGCTTCATGCCTTATCCAAATTAATTATTTAATAATTAATTAGATAAATTCTTTTAAAGGATAAGGCAGAACAGTTACAAAGTAATTGTTCAACCTCTCCTTAAAAGACTCCTAGTGGGAGTGTTTTCCTAAGGGAATGTAAAATCGTAAAAAATATAGAGAGGAAAAACGATTGAAAAACAGTCAAGAAACAAAGAAGTGTGTTTCTGAGAAAAAATAATAATCAACACTTAGAAGAAGACTTCTAGTTTGTGATCAGATCTTTATTTCCTAGTGATTCAAAGACGAACTTGAGCACCAACCTGTCAAAGAAGAAGATCGATGACTTTCGCTGCGAATTATAAGGTACACATCTCGTTGTTGAATAACCTTAATATTTCTACAGCGTGTGTAGTTACACACTTTTGCCAACTCAGACATCTAATGACATATATGCCTGGTCAATGGTCAGAGAGATTTGTTAAATTGTGTTTTATTGAGTTTAAGGGTTCAATTGACAAACGAGTAAGTAAAAGGATTCACAATATAAACTCATACAAATATAAGAGTCCATCAGATCATTTTACCTTATTTCGTTAGATAGAAGATTGAAGGCGGGTGTACGTATTGTTACTGTTGGAAAGTTGGGGGGACAAGCATTAAATGTGATTGACTAAAGGGCAATTGTATAATGATTAAAGAAATCATATAATATTATAAAGGTATTGTTGAAATTGAGAAAGACATACGGTAGTTCGGCCATTAAGTTTTCGCAGTATGTCACTGATTTAATCAGTTAGATTCGACATTAATTAGTTTCTTTAATTATCACATTATGATTTAAGTTTTGATAAATGGAGACAGGTAATTAAATAATTTAGGTGTATTGTATTACTCAAATACCATTAAAGTTATGTTAAATGGAGGAATAAGATTTACCCTTAGGCTTGAATTTTAGAAAATTAATTATAGAATTGGGTGAGTTTTGGGTCTAGGCTAGACACATAGTAGAATGGGTGCGTAGAGACTCATTAACTTACAAATTATGCATACTTGGTAGATTGGAATGTGTGATTTGTGATTGGTCTGAAATCTTGAAACCGTGGAATTTATAATCTTGAACCCTCTTTATCGAAGTGATACCTTGAATAAAGAAGGCTTGATGAAATATTGTTAATGAATTGAAAAATAATGATAATAAATGATAAATTAATGATATTATTGGATCAGAGTGTCACGTTCCGACACGGTATAATTGGATCGGAGTGTCACGTTCCGACACGGTATAATTGGATCGGAGTGTCACGTTCCGACACTGTATAATTGGATCGGAGTGTCACGTTCTGACACAGTATTATTGGATCAGAGTGTCACGTTCCGACACGGTAACATTAAAGGAAAAAGATATTGAATTAACTTAATGTACTCAATCTCAAAGAACTCAATTCCCAAATTAGTTTGGTTTGGAGGCAAGAGTCCTCATGTGTGATCTTGATATTGTTGACTGATTACGTACTTACTTTAGTGTTGTTGACACTGGTTCATGTGTTTGTTGTTTGCCACCTGCTAAGTGTCATAGTTGATTTTATACTATTATTCATTACATATTAGTTTATATTTTGGGTTGGCCGGTGATATCTACTCAGTACATGTTGCCCTGTAATGAGCCCTACTTGTGTTTTTCTTTGTTTTTCTTTTTGTGAAGTGCAGCGAGTGTATCAGTGACTTCGACGCGCCCTCAGCTCTAGCCAGTCTCTAGCACATCAGGTTCTAGGGTGAGTTATTCATTCCATCTCGTGTTGGATTCTATTGGTCATGGCATGATGTCCTTAGTTTTCGGACATAAACTATTTTATTCCTTTATTTTGGTGTCTTTAATACTCTTAGACTTAGTATTTGAAGATTAGATGTCCTTGATGTGATGACTTTCAGATTTTGAGGATAATAAGTGTTAGACTTTAGAGGTTTATTTTATTGGTTACTTTAATAAGTTTTGAGCTCCCGCATTATTGTTGTTATTCGTAGTTGAATTATTGATATATGTTGGGGTTTGGATTCCTTGGTTCGCCCACTTAGGAGGTTAAGTGTGGGTGCCACTCATGACTCATTTTGGGTCGTGACAATTATATATTCCGATCTTATCATTATCTTTTGGTTTAGTTGTAGGGAGAAGGGTAAAAAAATACTCATCAACTTTTGTTTAATAGCTAACTTTAACCTATGTTATACTATGCAACCATCCATAACTCCGTCATCTACAAATTTATTATTCGTATCCTTCAATTGGATGAAAAACTCCAAATCAAGTAAAATTACATATTTTTCTTTAAAAATAACATTTCACCCAAGAAAAATAACATATCACCCAATTTTAACCCATGTTTGATCCTCTAACTATCTTAACCCATGTCCGACCCTCTAACTATTAAACCAAACAAATTAAGCGCATGTCCTACCCTTCTAAGGTTGCCTTAAGTAGTAATGATAGCCATGATTGCCATGATTGCCCTTGAACATAATGCAAGTTTATTATGTTTTGGTATTTGAATAAAAAAAAATGATGAATGATGGAGACTGTAAAAATTCGTTTATCCTCCATTAATACACAATATGAAAGGGTGTGTCATTTCTTTAATATAATATGAAAAGATTAGCCAAAAAATTGATAAACTCATAACAACATAGTAGACTAATTTATTAGATTAGAAGTAATATCAAATTAATCGAAGTTCTTAAAATTGAGAATCAATTACAGTAAAGTTAAAATGAAGTCTTTAATATTGTGAATTATGAGTATTGATTAACAAATTAAACAAATGTGAATGTTTATTTTTCCTTTATCTTCTTTTCCTTTACACCTTTTCATTGCATTCATACTTTTACATTGCCTTTTTGTAGTTGCAACAATAAATTAAAATATGAAAAGAAAAATTCAAATAAATAAGAAAAAGGATAAATAGATTTATTGGCCTTAGAAAAATGCACATCTCATTGTCTATGCCTACCTTTAATTTTTAGAGATAGAAATAATAAAATTAATCATCAAATAAATTAACAACTCCAAAAGAATAAGAACTAAAATCCCAAAAATTAAAATAAAATCTTACAAAGACTTAAATAATAATAGAATTTAGTGTTGGATTTTGCTCAAAGATCTCTTTTCTCCAACAAAATAGCAAGGAATTAAGAACATGACCTAGCGAATTAATTGCCACACTCTTTCGTAAGAGATTGTATCTGCTCCGTCTTTATGCGTGGAATAATTTTTTTACACTGATACATCTCCACAATCGCGCAAGCCATAATCATCTGTAGAAAAAGAAAAATATGAACCTTGTGGTTTCCATTCTGGAAACATAATACAAATATTACACATGTTGAATCATACTCACATATATGACGACGGTATGCTATATCATTATTCCTCTACAAAAGACACACTTCTCTTTCCAAGAAGATCACCTAGGCCCTAGGCCCTAGACTAATTGCACCTACTTAACCTAATTTCCATTAGAGAACTTACATTATGTCATTAGAACATGACGTTAGAAAGAATAACAATTAAAGGAGTCTAAATTAGAACTACATCATGCTATTCTTATTTTTCGAATAGTGAATATCCATCACTATATATACTTCATTTTGGAAAATGAAATTGAATATCTCATGATTTTTTTTCAAGTATTCTAAATTCTTGATTCATATTGATACATGAAGTCTTTAAAAGGTTAAAATCACAATAAATTCTAATAGAATACATGAAGTCTTTAAAAGGTTAAAATCACAATAAATCAAGAAAAAATAAGAGAGCATAAACAATATGATAACAAAAGAAAAAGAAGTTACAAATACACCTTTAAATCATGGTTTCCTTGAAAAAATTAGCACATCATTTTTCTCCATTCTTGTCACAAAAAAATCCAAGCTTCTGCAACTCAAAAGAAAAAGTGTAAAATTAAAAAGAATAAGCTTGTAAATGAGTACAAAATTATGAGAATTTTATGAAAATATTAAGAAGAATGGAAGGTAAAAAGGTTTGTAACCGATTTGAAATTATAATGATTAATTAGTAAAACTCAATTAATAGGAAATAAATGTGATTGAAATTTATTCCAATTTAAAAAATATTTTCTTTAATAAAACGGAAGACATATGAGAGAAGGAAGAGGAAGGGTCTTAGGTAAATTAATTAATTAACAGTATTAGTGATGAAATAAAAAAAATATTTTTAATTTTCTGCTAATTTTTATGGCAACAAATTAAATGAAATTGACGGAGACAAAAATTAATGGGGAAAAAACGTTTATAATAATAAGTAAAAGGAGATAAATAAGATATTTTATTTTTAGAAAGTTGTACACATAAAAAGTATAATATTAAATTATGATAATAAAAGGATAAATAAATAGATTTTTCAGAAAATTATATTTAAAAAGGGTAAAAAAAGGAATTTAAGGAAAAGTAATTAATTATAGTAAATAAAACGTTTATGGTAATAAGTAAAAGAGATATAAATAAGATATTTTATTTTTAGAAAATTGTAGAAATAAAAATTATAATATTAAATTATGATGATAAAAAGGATAAATAAATTAAGATTTGTAGAAAATTATAAAAATAGAAGGTAAAGAGAGGAATTTAAGGATAAGTAATTAATTATAGTAATGGTGAAGAGAGATAAAAATAATAAATTGTAGTAATAATAATGAGGAGAGATAAATAAGATATTTTAAAGGAAAAATCTTTTTGGCCAGAAAATTTGGCAGAATGATAGTTTTTCTATGTTATTTTAACTTTTTAAATATTTTTACCCTTTTAACTTAAATACATTTTAACTAAAAAATGGAAAAAAGATCAGTTTGTTTTAAAATAAAAAAAATATTTAAGTTTTTTAAATTTTCTTGCCAAATTTTCTGGTCATTTAGCACTTCCCTATTTTAAATATCTTTTTTCTTCTTTTATCAGATATTAGAGATAAAAAAAAAATTGACAAAACAAAAGAAAAATGGTAATCCTGGCCAAAAAGAGGTGTCACGTCAGACTTTTATTATCCAGCTTTATATATAGATTAGTTGGGTTAATTATATTCAAATAAAATGATATATATAACATTTTTTTTAAAAATGACCTTCCCTTTAAAAAAAATTGGTTCTTTGGATCCATTGAACATAAAGTATGGGCAAAAATTAGTTTTGTAAATAAGAGTTGCCATATTAATAAATCAGAGTGAACTTGCTCAATTAATTATAAAATTTATCTCTACCTTATTATTCAACCCTTATGATATTCTATGTTAACAATATATAGTTCAAATATTGTTTTACAAATGACATTTTATGTTAATTGTGTTTCTTTTCCTCTCCAGCATATTAAACCTTATTCAATGCTCCTTATTTTTATCTTCGTCTCCGTTTATCTCATTTTCAACCTGGAACACTTCTGCCCTTCCCTAAATTTCTCATTTATCTAAATTATATATATAAATATGTTTACAATACTATTCTTTTTTACTTATTGAACACAAAAAAAAAATATTTAAAAATTATTATTTACTTATTTTTAAAAAAAAATTGAAGAAACATTTTCACTTACACCCTAAGAAGATATTTTTTTTCCCTCGTGCTTCGTTCATACCACAAAATGAAATTATTATTATAATATTATTATTATTATTATTATTATTATTATTATTATTATTATTATTATTATTATTATTATTATTATTATTATTATTATTATTATTTTGTGAGTTTCAGGATTACTTCCTCCTTTCCCATCCATCTTTGTCTTCCCATAATAATTCAATTCATTTAAAAACGATTGATGGGCACATCTCAATTCTTCTCCTTCATTCAAAACAAAGTTTCCCTTGAGATATTTTTAGGTTCTCGATTTTCTACTTCTCAGGTCCTCACTCTCACACAAGACATGTAAGCCACTAATTATGATTATTACCACTTAATATTTTTTATATCGAATTCACCATTTGAAGTTTTTGGATTTCTATTGTAATTTAAAATTAATTTATACTGATAACTGAATTCATGATCAAATATTTATAAATGAATTTTTTAATAGTAGTTTTTCTCCCTGTCATATTCGTTGCTTTAATATTGATTAAAAAATATTTTAAATTGATTAGTCAAATTCAAACGGTTGATCTCGAATTCAAAATAAGCAAATTTTGAAAGTTTAATTGAACAAGTTACAAGTCCATGAAAATATCTTGATATTTATGGTGAGACACAACAACAATTTTTTGGTCTATGTTAAAGGGAGGTGTATATGTCCCTATCATGTTAAGAGTTTAAATTGGTAGACATAGGACAAGTCATTTGTATCTAACTTTAGTTGTGTAGAACAACTATAATCAAAATAATTTGTGTATTCTTTAGTTGCAAGTTTCTTTTAATTGTTCTTTATGTTTGTTTCTTGTTTTTTATTTCAATTTATTGAAGTTTTAGATTAACAATTGCAGGGAATATCAGAGGTGGATTCAGAATTTTGAGTTATGAGTTATTTATTAGAATAAGTAGCTTATTGAGTTCTTTCTTAACACATATATAGAGTTTTGGTTGAAGTTACTGAGTTCTGTTGAACGCGTAACAGATACTTATGGAATCACAAAGGGGTACTATGATTAAACAATCATTTGATTGTTACTCAGCAGGTTTTCAAGAATCTCTTGATGAATTGCCTGACTGTTTCACTATAACTGATCCTTACATTTCTGGTAACCCCATTGTGTATGCTTCGCGTGGTTTCTTGGAAATGTTTGGTTATTCGAAGTATGAGGTGATAGGGAGGAATGGGAGGATATTTCAGGGGCCAAAGACTAATCGTAGATCAGTTTTGGAGGTTCATGAGGCGATACGAGAGGAGAGGGATATACAAATTAGTTTGTTGAATTATAGGAAAGATGGGACACCATTTTGGATGTTGTTTCATATGTGTCCTGTTTTCGATGAGAAGGATGGGAGGGTGATTCATTTCTTGGGAGTTCAAGTTCCAATTTGGAGGAGGCCTAAGCCATCTGGAGTTGGACTAAATTTATGCCAAGATGGAGCTGGCTGTCGAGAGTCTGTGCTTAGGTGTTATAGAAGGGAAGTTCACTCCATGAGCGTGGAACGAGCACTGTCTCTTGCATCAGGTTCAGGCTTCGATTTCACAGGTACACTTTGATTGAAATATATGCTTTTGTAGATATATATTATATGTAGACTTTCCTCAGGTTCCCTCTCTTCACCACAATCGATTAAGTGAAAAAGGTTATGCAAAGTTTGTGTTTTCCATACAGGAAGTGTGGTCATAGTGCTCATATTGTGCCAGCCATGTAATTCGTACTGCATTAGCATAGTTGCTATACACTCTATAAAAAGTGGTTCGATAAGCTCATGTGATTGTGGGGTATTTTCTTAGTTGTTGAAAACTAGAACATATGCTTATCTAGACTTGGCTATCTTTGATTCATTTCCTTGAAGCTTAACTTTGTGTCACGAGAGTGTTGTGAGATAGGACGATACCTAGCTTCTTTTTCATATATCCTTATGTATATTCATCCTAGTCTGTTGCTTATTGTGCAAATGATTGACGTTTTCCACAAACTTGTCTGTCGTAGGAGTAGATGTAGAGGGGCCGTGTGATGCAAATAATCTAGAGAAGCGAAAAGCCACCGCTGTTGTAAACAACATACTGACTGTGCTGGTACATGATGGTGAATCAACAGGCAGACTAGTCCATGAGAAGAGACGTTCTCAACCTGGGACGGGTCAGCTCGGAGCATCCTTAAATATATCTCTTGGTAGAATCAAACAAAGCTTTGTATTGTGAGTTGTTTTTGTAGTTCTTTGCTTTTTTCATTTTTACAATTGATATGATTCAGTTCTAGATGGTTTTTGACACTTCTAGCGTTGTTTTTCTGTAACATGTAGAACCGATGCCAACTTACCGGACATGCCAATTGTCTTTGCAAGTGATAACTTTCTGAAATTAACAGGTGGTAAAGATGTAGTTAATTTTTAACGCATTTTTTGTTAGTTTGAACGTCAAGTTTTCATCCTTGTTTAACTGGTAGTTACTAACTGGAATGATTCTTTTCTTCACTTTTTTATAGGCTTTTCCAAAAATGAAGTGTTGGGCTATAACTGTAGATCTTTTAGTGGGACAGACACAGATTCAAGCTCACAATTTCGGGTAATTTTCTCTAGTAATAAGCTCTTATTTGCTCAATTTTGATGCCACGTGATCTAAATCCAACTCTTTTACTTCTCTCTTTGCAGATAAAAGAATGCATCCAAAATGAACAACCGTGTACACTACGTATGTTAAATTACAGGTAGACTCCTGTTCCTGTTGTTATTTAGATGCAAAATTTTACTTCTCTAGACTCACTGTCTTGAGGCTACGTATTCTGTTTCAGAAAAGACGGAACCTCATTTAGGCTTCATATCTCACCTGTCCGAAATGCTTCAGGAAAGGTAATATTACTTGATAGTAATTTGCTAAATGTCTTGGCATATCATCAAAATCTTCAAATGCCTATTTGAATGGAGATTTTTCTTGTCATATTGATATTCTTCAGTACCAATGAATGAACTTCATATATTTGCACATTTCTTTGAGACCTCTTTCCCAGTAGAAGCGAGCTTATTTGTTACTTAATCGATGTTCACTTGTTGCATAGATAGGAAAGGAGACAGCGGTTTCAAGAAGAATATTGTTCGTAGTATAAGCAAGTTGGCTAAACAGTTTCCAAATAAATTCATATAGATGAGTAAGCTGAGGCCAAGCCATATTTTACATTCGTTTTACGTATCTGTTTCAAGATTTGAGGTAGCCTAAGATGCTTCAGATGCAATATTGGTTCTCAGGCATGATGCCTGAGGCATCAAGAGTAACAGATGAAAACAAAATCTAATTTTCTTCAAGGCTAGCAAATGATATTTCATCATAATTGAATGTCACCTGTAGGCTGGATGAGTCCCAATTCTCTTGATCTCAAGTTTGTATCGGTATATTTCATAAACTTAAGAATGAGAAAATTTGTCTGATGTCTCCATCATTTGGTGTTGTATCTAGTTAGCAGTCTAGAATTAGTCACATAGTTCAAATAAACTAGAAATTGAAATGCTAGAATGTCTAGCCAATCTCTGTGGATACGGCTGCACGTACAATAGTGGAAGCGATGCTTTAGTTAGTCGTTGTTCAGGAGACAAAGGAAGTAGGGAAATGAAACAAGTTCCTTTTATGAGGGAGTTGTGGGAGATCCAACCAAATGATATGCTGGAACTCGTCACAGCAAACATTTAAATGTGATTATTTTTATTTTAGGTTGTTATTTTCTGCTGGACTGTTTTGCTACATAGAACTACTAATACTGTTGACACTAGGAGTATACTGGTGATTTACTGGAAGAGAAATTTGTTACCATTAGATGAAAGTCATTTGCTGCATATATAGTTGGATGAACGCAGACTAGACTGCCGAAAATATGCACTTAGGCTAGTCTAAATTTCAGCTCTCATCTTGTTATATCTAGTGAAGGGGAGCATTGGTATAGTTATCTCCAGTGTGATCTCGTTCGAGCCGTTGAGTCAGGATAGGTTGTCTACATTACACCCCTTAGAGTGACCCTACGTGAATGTGGGATACTTTGCGCACTAGACTTACGTTTTTTCCTTGAGATATCTTATCATAATGGTTTCTGATTCTATTCCATTTGGCTCAATAGGTTGCATACTCCATACAAAACGTTATATAACGTTGTATCGATTTATATACCATGATTAGTTTTTGGCTTATACTTTAAACCGAACGACCCCCAAGTCATTTGCTGCAGATAATGCTAGAAGAAATGTAGCCTGCACCAACTTACCTGGGCTGAATTCCCGCTAACTTGCGAAATGTTTTCTGATTCTGTCCTCATTTGGCTCGATAGGTTGCATACTTTGTCGCTGTTGAAGGTGAAGATAATAACGAGACTAAGGAGAAGCAGGGGTTGAGACAGTGTGGTGTCGTTGCAGCTGTAAAAGTTGCTGTGAGAGGCCTGTCAATGAGTGTGAGAACATGCTAGTTCTTGTACAAACTGGCTCCAGATTTATTCTGTGCTGTTAGTCGCCACTCGCCACAAAGTCTCTCCTTTACAAATGTTACTACCTCACGGTTCTCGTTAACAATCAGATGAAATGCATACATACAAGATTATAAATAAGGTAAATATTTTGTTGGAGTGAACGTCTAGATCAAGCTGTCAAGCATCAGACATATAACATGTGTATCAACAGTAAAAAGGGTAGTCAAGTAGATTTGTTAGTCCTTTTTGTAAAAGACAGTTTTTATATGCTTACATCTTAAATCGAATCCATCAGTTATGCATCTATGAACTATAACTCGATTTACATCTATGTAATTTATTACCTTCAATTTGATGAAATGCAGACTTCTGTAAATTGTTGTATTGCTTTTGATTCTATTTTGGTCAGTATGTATTCTGTAAATTGTTGTATTGCTTTTGATTCTATTTTGGTTGCACAAAAAAATAAAAATTTATACTATTTGGAGATGCGGGGTATCGATCCCCGTACCTCTCGCATGCTAAGCGAGCGCTCTACCATCTGAGCTACATCCCCTGGTTGTTCTATGTTGTTGAGATTACTTTATTTGACAGTAATGTTTACTAATGTTAGCATTTTTATTTTTTTTCTTGATGAGTGCGATTTCATCCAACGTATGAGATTACACTGGATTAGTTATTTTTGATGATTGCAATTACATTTCACCAACATTGTTGTCTTCACGAAACGTGGAGACGCATAAATTTTTTGAAACTGTTGGAACATGTTATTACAATTTGACATATGATTTCCTCACGTATAACACATAACCTAAATTTGTTTATCCTATATGCACAGTATTATCTTAAGTCTCCGTATAATTTCTTCAAACAACTTTGTCAATTAGACAACTCTGCCTAGGTAGGTTTGCTCACATTACTGGCTAACCAATTTTATGATTGACAATTGACATGGTTTATATGAATGAATTTATATAGAACGATATGATATGATTAGTGAGGATTCATTTGTCTAACCTCAATTGATTCGGAACGAATGTGTAGTTATTGTAACCTTATCAATTAGGCATAACTATTTTTAACCTCCTCCTTCTTGTGTTTAACTCATATCCACCAACAATATAAATGAATTGTACACTATCAAGTCAACTTTACATGTTATAGATGATTTACTTGATTTTAAGATTATGAATCTCACTTTTCATGAAGGATTATTTGTAAATGTCATTTTGGTAACAGGGGACACTTAACATTAGCTCACAATTCCATCTTCCATAAGTATCATGAGAACCAAAATTGTGAATAAACAAGAACAAAAACCTGGAAAAGAGAGGACGACGAAAAAAAAGAAGAAAAACAATGTAGTCATGACCCTTCAATTAGGAAAGGAGAGAGCTTTGGTAAGAACTCTTTCAAGAGATATAAGCATGTAAACAAATCAACTGAATATATAGAAAGACCAAAAGTACCAAAGAATTTCAAGAGAGTAAAACTTCAAGTCCCTTAACCACAGAGAATCTGTTGATCTTTCAAATTCCGAAGTAACTTTGCAGGGACGTGCTCTTATGTAACAATGAACAATGAAGTAACTTTGCAGGGACATGCTCTTATGTAACAATGAAAAGATTGTTTTCGTGTCCATCGTTGTGAACAATAAGCCTCAAAGGATCGATCTTCCATATGCCATCAACAACAAACTTGATCTGCATGAAAATAAATGAGAGGCTTGGTACATCACAGGATAACATAGTATGATATCAAATTCATTGCGATCATTAAAACCTACCTCATATCTGCCTGGATACAGCTTTAGGCTTACAGAAAAAACACCTCTGCTCGATTTTTCCATCTTTCTCTGCATTTCAATGCATCGTGTCATGCTGCTAGTAAAGGTCAAGAAACTCCTTGAAATCAATATCACAAAGCTCGTACAAGGCCTTTTAGGGGAAGGGGAAATAGAGGTGCAGTTTTCATTAAGAGACCGACGAGACATCATTCTTCAAGCCATTTGATGCTTTAGGAACAACCTTAGTGAAATCGACTTGATGGTACACAAAACTGGTTCCTCACCTAATTTCCAAGTGACTTTCTGGAAAACAAAGGTAAAACACTTTGTACGCCATCCTAATAAAGTTCTGAGCAAGGATTGAAGAAGTGCAGCTTGATTATGAAGTCTCCATGTCACTAACTCTATGTATCTGATTTGGATTAGTAAGTTGAGAAAATCCTGAGTTTTGCTATCGGTTGTTTCATTTATTGTGTCATAATTTGTGTGGAACGAAGTTTAAGAATGTAAGAAAGACTTTTGAAACTTGTGGTCTTAAATAAAGGTCTATATAAGATATCAAAGTTACCCCTTAAATCTTGTGGTCTTAAATAAAGGTCTATATAAGAGATATCAAAGTTACCCCTTAAATCTTGTGGTCTTAAATATACCATGTTATTCCTATTCCTATGAGGGAATATTATTAAAGGTAAAATGGGAATGTTCGGGAAAAAAACTTACTAATTACAAAAAGGTGGCATTTTGAATAAACTAAAAAAGAAAGTAAGACACATTGATTGAAATGGAGGGATTATATTCAAGTTCTAAATATTCTTCCGCTTTCTTTATGATCAGTTGTGATTAGATCCATAGCTCTTCTTGCAAACCCTTCTTGGATCCCACCACAAACAAAATAAAAGAGGAAATAAATTATTGTGAAAGCAATAAGCCATGTGGTTTTGCTGGAGTCGAGTCAGCAAAGCATATTGCACTGGATATTAATTGGGTGTACCCCCTAAAAGAGAATCTTTAACTTTCCTGCTCTAGCCAAACATGACTAAGTTGTGAACTTCTCTCACATTGTCCACAAGAAAAGCTAGATGTTGACTCTATTGGTGACACTTCTACACTAAACCAAGCAGAAGATGATGTCCTTACAGTAATCATTGGTAACACATCATCTTCATCTTAAACGACAAAAATAAGATTAAGTTGGTCTGGACGATCACATTAGACGAAACTATGCTTGACGTTTTGACAGTAAAGCGGTGTCTCCTATTTCCTATCATTGAAGCAAGATGAAACCTGAGTTGTCCATCCATCAAAAGAACCTGCTAGAAGAACCTCTGAGGCGGAGTTAGTCCAAACAATCCGAGCAGTACGAAGAAGCTGTAAAGCTTTACTAGACCTATCAATCCTCTTCTGCTTCTCGTCTAACATCTTCTGTGCATCACTGAAAATGTATGGTAGGAAAACTCAGTTTTTGGTTAAGATATCTAGTCTAAAGTATGTATATTAAAATGAATGAGACGTGACCAGACATCATTGCAAGTGTCATTTTCCCCTCAAGCACAGTCAGCTTTGCACGAATCAACCTCAATCTCTCCCGGCCATTCATGAATTCATTCTCTTGAAACTCCCATGCATCAGAATCACTTGGGGAGCTTCCAAAAACCTAAGGAAGAAGCCGTGAAGTTACATAACAATACTAGCACTATCCCATTAAACAATACTCCCTTTCTCCCAATTCTTTCCTTTTCTGTCTATTTCAATAAGAATGACTACCTTTCTACATTTAGAAACAATTAACTTTAAACCTCTCATTTTACCTTTAGTGAGATGATTTATAGTCACGAAAATATCTATGGTTTGTTCTAAGACTTTTTTTCAAAAATCGTTCTTTCTTTCTTAAACTATGTGCTGAGTCGAACACCCTAACATGAATTGGGACGACGACAGTAAATAGTTAGCAGAACTTTGATTCCAATTGAGATGCCTATATAGTAAATATCTAAGCATTTTCTCTTTTAAACATAATCATTGAAGAAAATATTTTGTAAATAATTCCCGTAAGGCATAGATTTCGCAAGAGATTTTGGGTCGGTGGTAGCCAATTCGAGTTCCCCGAAGAAGGAAAAGCACTTGGTTACTTCCATAGTACGGTCGCTAAGACTCAGACAGACTATTTTCTCCTTAGGAAGAGTGATTAAGATTTTTCCAAAGACTAAGTTTATCCCAAGTAAGAATCTTATGACCCAACATAAACACCTGGTGATGAATTTGGAGATCAAGAGGGAGAGGAGGCAGAGGGTTGGGGAAAATCGGTTAAGGATCAAATGGGTTAGCTTGACTATGACAAGTGCCCTGGAGATGGGGGAGAAGTTGATGGCTATGGGGTCTTGGGGGAATAGTGGGGATGTGGACAGTATGTGGGATAGGACTGCTAGTTGCAATAGGAAAGTAACTAGAGATGTGTTGGGGATCTCGAGAGGCTGATTTAGTGGACTGGTGGTGGAATAGAGAAGTCCAAGGGAAGGTGACGTATGTGAAATTGGTGGAGAGTAAAAGCGGACAAATAGGAGAGGTGTAGATGGCGAGGAAGGAAGCAAAGTAGCATTTAATGCAGCAAAAATGACAGCTTTTGAATGTTTGTAGGTAGAATTAAAGGACAAGGGAGGGGATAAGAAGTCGTACAAGTTAGCCAAGAGGAAAGAAAGGAGGCCCGTGACCTGAACCAAGTGAAGTGCATCAAGGATTAGGACGGCAAAGTACTGGTGGAGGAGGCACTCAGTAGAAGGCGATGAAAGTCATACTGTCATAGACTTTTGAACAAGGATGGAGATAGAGGTATTGTGCTAGGAGATTTAGAGCACTCAGACAGGCATCACAATTATGGGTATTGTAGGCATATAAAGGTTAAGGAGGTTAATGGTGTTAGTACTAGGATGTGTAGGGGTAGAGCGACCAGGCCAAATGAGATCCCAGTGAAATTTAGGAAGAGCGCAAGCAGGGAAGGCATGGAGTGGCTGAATGAGTTGTTTAATGTTGTTTTCAAGACAATGAAGATGTCCAAAGAATGGACATGGAGTACAATGATTTTGTTGTATAAGAACAAGGGTGACATTCAAAATTGCAACAACTATAGGGGTATTTAGTTGTTAAGCCACACTATGAAGGTCTTAGAAAGGGTGGTGGAGATGAGGGTGAGGAGGGCGTGGCTATTTCTGAGAACCAGTTTGGATTCATGCTGGAGCGCTCAACTACAGAAACCATTCATCTGGTAAGAAGACTGGTGGAGTAGTATAAGAAAAGGAAGTAGGACTTACACATAGTGTTCATCGACTATGTGAAGATGTACAAAAAGTCCAAAAGGAGGTCATATGGGGTTGCTCAGAGGCTAGAGGTGTACTTGTGGTGTACACTTCTGCAATGTATGATGGAGTCAAGACGTGGGTAAGGACTATGGAAGGGAACTCAAAGCACTTTACAGTTTTGATAGGGTTGCACCAGGGATCAGCCCTTAGCCCATTTTATTTACCTTGGTGATGGATACAATAACACGACAAATTCTAGGTGAGGTGTCATGATACATGTTATTTGTGGATGACATGGTTCTGATTGACGAGACATGTGGTGAATTTAATGTTAAGTTGGATGTTTGGAGACAAACCCTGGAATCTAAAAGGTTTAGGTTGAGTAGGACCAAGATAGAATACTTGGAGTACAAGTTCAATGATGTACAACATGAGGCAAACGTGAAAGTGAGGCTTGAAACACAGGAAAGAGAGGAAATTTCAAGTATCTTGGGCCTAATATCTAAAGAAATGGAGAGATTGACGAGGATGTCACTCACTATATTGGTGCAGGGTGGATGAAGTGGAGGCTCTACTTTGTAGTTTTGTTTGATAAGAACGTACCATCAAAACTTATAGGCACGTTCTACAGAGTGGTGGTTAGACCAATTATATTGTATGGGGCGGAGTGTTGACCAGTCAAGAACTCTCACGTTCAAAAAATGAAAGTTGCGGAAATAAGGACGTTGCGATGGATGTGTGCACATACTATGAGACATAGAATTAGAAAAGAAGATAACTGGGACAAGGTGGGAGTGAATTTAGTGGAGGAAAAATGTGGGAAGCTAGGCTAAGATGGTTCATGTGAAAGAGATGCACAGACGCCCCAGTGTGAAGGAGTGAGAGGTAGGATCTAGATGGTTTCAAGAGAGACAGAGGTAAACCAAAGAAGTATTGGGGTGAGGTGATTAGATGGGACATAGTAGTTTCAGCTTACCCAAGACATGACCTTATAGGAGGGTGGAGAGGACTCATATTAGGGTAGTAGGTTAGTAGGTAGCAGTGTGTTGTCTTGTTGTCCATTCATATTAGTAGTCATATTGCTCCAATAGTTTCTTGTCCTCCAATTTTTATTATTATTTGTATCATCCTTGTACCTCGATTGTCTTATTGTTTTGGCGTAGTTTTTGTTATGTTATTATTTGTTGATTCTTGTACTTCCATTACTTCTTTTTCTAGACTGCTTTGAACTATTTTTCCTTGAGTCGAGGGTCTATGAGTAACAACCCCTACCTTTGAGGTAGGGGTAAAGTCAACATACACTCTACCCTCCCCAGACCCCACTTTGTGGGTCTATACTGGGTAAGTTGTTGTTATTGTTGTAATTTCCTTTAGGCCCTGTGTCCTTTTCTCTTTTTCTTTTTTTTTCCAGAATTGTGTTATTACCACATCAAAAAGTTTAAATTACTAGGAAGGGACACTTGTATTTACTTAATTATGTCTTAACACATCCTTTCACACAAAGACCTAATTCATTTTCCTGAGTCAAGCATTTGGAAATACTTTTTGTTAATGGCAGGAAGTGAGACTTGAATCCAAAACCACTACCTGCTCTGGCTTCGGATACCATGTTAAAGATTGTGAACCTCATATTGAGGGGGGATACTTACTTTATTTAACATTAATGTCTTAACAGTTTTATTTTCAGCTTTTCTATGGGAAAGGGTGTGAAGTCGAAAGAAGCAATTTTATGCATTGAATCTAAATTCCTAAGAGAACTTTTGGGTAGGTTGATGTGCTAAAAGGCCGTTGGAAACGTGATATAAAAGTTTAGCTTGACAAGAAATTATGTAATGTTCACAAACAAATCATGGTAAGAAATTATTGATAAATTCCCTGTTGACATCTATTCAACAAATAAAGAGACAATTCCTTTTGGTGGAATAATTGCATCGCCAGGGAAACACAGCTAAGCTAATCCATTAATTTACATAAGAGGAATAAAAATATATGATGCTAGGGGAAACAAAAGATACAGATTTTTACCTATCTATCCAAGTCTTGTTGGACAGTGTTACCCAATACCCAATACCTGTGCTAGCGGGAGGTAACAGGTATCCCATAAAATTAGGTGAAGTGCTAACAAGTTGGCTCAGACACCGCAGTTATTAAGAAAAACAAAAGATACAGATTAATACCTCCTTCAAACTGAACTCCTCACTCTTGGATTTCAATGAGCCGAGTGTCATTGATAGCTCAAGCTCTAAATGTTTAAGACGAGTGCTTATCTCATTGTCGTTGCCATTTTTCGATCTTTGTAAAGCTTCAAATCTACTCTCAGTGATATTAACTACATCATCTCCCGAAGCTTCGCTGGTACCTTCAATCCAACTTTTGCCCAGAGCAACCTCAGCAGCTGTTCATAGCAGTAGTGAAGCGAGGTTACAATCTATAAACATAATTAGACACAAGAATGAGAATACCTTCAAAATCTATATCCTGAAGGCCTGCACGTTGTATGCTCCATTTTCCCCACCTGGCTGGTAAAACGCTATGGTTAAGCTCCTCGTCACTTCGAATGTCTTTCATGGGGCTACCTTTACTCAGGCTATCATTTTTCCATAGGTCAGTCCTGTCTTTTACAGTGTGACAGAAATGACATCTCATGATTAAGAATTAACTGTTTACAAACAAAATACTCAGGAATAAATATTTCTAGTTCAGAAACTTAGGAAAACAGTTTCAGATTCAAAGAAATATTAAAGATATCTAAGACATAGTACACAAAGGCTATAATGATTAAACAGCAAATCAATGCTGTAACTACTAGATTATTCAACCATTTTTTGATAACATGTCATCCTGCTTTCTGATTAAAATTTTTACCTGCATCAGTGATTCCAAAGCTTCTATCATCTATGTTGTCCCTACTTGATGTATGAGAAGTATGTCCGTGCTTTCCCAGATCAATACCAAGAAATGAGTTCCTCTCTTTTACTAGTCGACTCAATATCCCTTCAATCCCACTATCTTCCTCTGCTACAGTTTCTCTGTTGAGGAAGGAGAGGAAAGAAGATATCAATGAACGATTTTTCACACAACACAACTATAACCCGCGATGAATAGCTAGGAGATAAATAGGTGGAGATAATCATATACAGACATCCTTCCTTGTTTCTTATTTTTAAGATTTTCTTTTTTTGACAAAGGTAACAGTTTTGTGTATTAATCTTTAGCACTAAAGGCTGGGATCCCAAATTTACATCATGGAGCTACATACAGTTGCGTGTACTTAAATCAAAACTAAACTAGATCCTACTTCATCTTGCAAGGGACCTAGGATATCTCTAACCGCTATAGGATCATCTACATACTCCGAACTGCACCAATAGCAAAAAGTGATTATGCAGTTCATTTTAATCCTGTCATCCTGAGTATTGTCTTTGTGTACTCTTGTCACTAATAGTACTGACTACTGCGCTACCAAGTTAGACTTCACTTCACTCTCTAATCCCATCTACATTTTCTATTGAGTTGGCTAATTGTAACTATAAGCTACACCAGTTATCAAGTCTCTGGTTCTATCCCTGTCAAACAAACAACCTCTAGAGCTAGATTGAAAGGAAGCGAAGCTTTTATTTTTGTTTACATGTAGAAGGCAACTGTTAAAGCCAGTGCCCAATGACAAAGTTGAATCGAATAAAGAATCACATATATCAGATAAGATTGAGTAAAATTGCGACATGGCAGAACAAGCACAGTTTATATATCCACAATATCAAATATAACATAAAAGTTAAGCATCATGTATCCAGAGTCTACTTGCCAACTAATCCGGATTCACATAGGAAAGGTACATACCAAAAGCAAAGCAATAAAAATAACTAAGAGAAAGCACATTCCGGTATAAGGAACCTCACATCGATCTACCAGAGGACGAGGCGGGCTGAGAAGAACTAGAATCTTCAGAACCAGAAAAATGAGCTTCATTCTCATGTAATAAATCACTCTCTTGACAACTCTTCACTCTATCATGAAACTCCTCAATGTCAAAATCCATTTCCACAGTCTCAACCTCATTAACATTAACATTCACAGTGTTAGTGTCATCATCCTCAGAGTCCCAACCAAACGAAAACCACCCTCCTCTGTTCTTTATAGCTTCCACCAAATCCACTCTTCCAGCTTTTTCCAATTCTTTCCTTGTTGGAAAAAAATTTGGGTTCTCAGATATCTCCATGAAAGCCAAAATTTGCTCTTCCAGCTCCATATCCCCTTCACTTCCCAACCCTTTCCTACACAAGCAATATGCACTATCCCCAACTCTTTTCTTGCTAAGCTTGTTAAAAAACTGAAAAGACATATTTTTTCCCAATACAAGATTAAAGATGGAAGCTTTTCTTCTGCAATGAAGTCTCTTTTGAGAATTTATGGCGATTAGAGTGGGAATAGGTGAAAAACTGAAATGGGTCGGTGTCAAAATGAGTGAAACCATCGTTCAGGCATTTCTTCAAACAGTTGGTGGCCACCTGAAGAAATAATTGTGCTGTTTATTTTTTTTTGGTAAACAAGATGATATATTATAATTTAATATGTATTTAGTACAAGTAAATAGCCGAGTATGGCTAGTAACGTTCGGAGAAGGAATTGGGTTTACATTATACACATTAATACCTTCTATAGTAGAAGATAATTTTTTTAGCCTAACATAAAGAGTTTTATTGGGATTCTGAATTTATTTTAATCAATACTTTTAGGGTCGTTTGGTAGGGAGTATCAGGGAAATAGTCATTGTATTATGTGTGGTATTATATAGTACTATATATGGTAGAAATTTTGGGCCTATGTATAACTAATCCATAAATTAGTTATACACCTTCCATATTATAGGGTGTATAACTAATACCTTTCCTTTGATGGTATTAGTAATACATGGATCTAATACCATGTGATTAATATATGTAAAGACAAAAATACCCCTCAAATCCTTTCATTTTGTTTATTTTCTTGATTTTATGTTTTATATTTGTATTAAAAAATTTATTTAAATCGATTAGCTTGCCAACTTTATTATTTAAATAGAGTTATTTGTAGCAAAATATGAGTTATTTAATCTAATTATTATTAATATAAAATATTATAATCGGACTAATATGCAAATGTTGATGTATGAATTTAAGAGCTATTTTTGCTATTTAAAAACATCTTGAGTATAAAAATAATTTAATTTATTTTGCCCTTTTTTTATTTTCTGATAAAGAGTGATTTTTGTTTGATAAAAGTCCTAAGTTGAATGATTTTATTGATGTAAAACAAATGTTCAATACTTTTTTTCTATAAATTCTTATAGTTGTGTGACCTTTTGAGATATTAGCTTCAATTTATTAAGATGATAATTATTTACCCTCAAATAATTTAAGTGAAAAAATGGTGAACATGGTGATAAAATTCTCCTTCTCCTAGCTAGTTAAAAGGCAATACAAAAATAATATTGTTCATCAATTATCTACCTTGACCCAATCACTTGAAATAAAAAATCTCATAATAACTCAGGGGTATAATTGAAAAGAAGTTTTTTTGTAGAGTTTTAAACCCCACACAAAATTAGGTAGTAAACAACGAACCAAACACATGATAAAAATAATTCATGTATTACTCATCCATGCACTATTGATCTTTATACCAAACGGCTCCTAATAGGCATCGAATGAGTATAAATGTAGTAATGTGATTCTCACACTTTTCCAGGCTTTTTGTTTGCGAGTTGCTTTGTGTCTCTTGCCCCTGTTTTCAAGATTTGGTTTTGTCCATTAAGGCCAATGGAGAAGAAGAATTGAAAAAACTTGAGTCACGTATTTTTATCCATGTAGACTATATGTTATAAACTTATAATGTGATATTATAATATAATAAATTTTTCCGTAAGTAATAGATATTTGAGGGACTATAAATTATTTTATTAAGGGTAAGTGAATATTTTAAAATTAATTTATTAATAAATATAACAATGTGTTATTTTTTTTGGATGGAATATACTACTCATTTCAATCATACGTATTCTCTACTTGAGGACCGAACAGATCATTACTCACTTCAAGTAATCGAATAATTTTTTGATGCGTAATGGATATGTTTTGTTCATGTAAAAGTGGTTCAAGACCTTCTCAGTATAGGCAAGTTGATGGATAAAGATCTCATTCGCCAAATGTTCAATTTATAGATCAAGAAAAAATTATCTTTTCAAAGACAAAATCTCAAATTCTTTTTTGAAGATACTCAATCGACTTTTGAACCTCTTCTAGAGTTCTCATGAGATTTATGTCATCAACATAAATAACAAGTATAACAAATTATGATGTTGTTTTCTTAATAAAATTACATGAACAAATGAAATTACTTATATACCTTCATTCATCAAGTATTCACATAAGTGAAACCACATACGTCCTAATTTTAGACCATATAACGATCTTTATAATAAAATTGAGTACATTTTTTGAGACTTTAAATTATATGCTTCAAGCATTTTAAATTCTACTATATTTTTTATTTTTTATATTTCATTATTAAGTGAACCATAAAGATAAGTTGTGATAATATCCATTAATATTTAAATCATAACATTGTTTGGTGTATGGACTATAAGTCAAATAAGTTTTATGCTTATCAAGATGTATTATTTCAGTGACAATATCTATTAATATTTAAATCATAACATTGTCTGGTGTATGAACTATAAGTCAAATAAGTTTTATGCTTATCAAGATGTACTATTTGAGTGACAATATCTATTAATATTTAAAGCTTGACATCTTTTGGTGTTTAGACTATAAGTCAATCGTCAAGCTTTATGTCGTAGAATACAAATTCTCACAATTTTTTACAATATTGCGTATTATATATATACTAGTAAACTAAATCATGCTTCGCGCTGTCATAAATAATTTCATTAAAATTTACTTTAATTAGTAGTAAATGTATTTTAAAAATATTCTATTAGTAGGTAGATTTTTAAAAAGAAATAATAAATGTAATTTCCAATTTAAGAGAAGTATTGTCTATATCACCTCTTTATGACCATAATTTTAAAACATATAAAATAAATATTAAATATTTTAAATAAATAACTATAGGAACAAATGGATGTCCAATTGAGCTAGTAATAAATAAAAAATTACAGAAGAAAGACGAAAGTTGAGAGAATATTGGGCTTTAAAATAAGGTGAGGGCAATACAAATAAGGTTATTTGTTGGCTAACACAAGAATTTCGTGACTTGTTTAAAAAAAAGTAAAATTTTATTCGTGTCTCGTCATTAAAATCTGAAATATTGTGACAAAATATTTGGAGTCAAATATTAGATATTTCAAATAAAATATTTATCTTATAAAATAAGGGTAAGATCTTCATATGCTCTATCTTTTTCATATTTTAGTCGAATGTGAAGTTATTACTATCAAAGAGAAGTGGTCAATAAAATCTTTATATATATATATATATATATACACGCATCGGAAGAAAATGCTTTTTAATTGTTTTATATTAGTACTATAAACAGGAAAAACTGTTACAAATATTAATATATGGTATGAAGCTGCATTAAGTGAAAGTAACAACGTGATGGTATAATCTCTTCTCAATCGAAAAGTATTGAACATCTGACAAAAACAAGCACCTTAAAATATATAGCAATGTATAAGAGAGCATGATGTGGAGAAGATGAAGGTCTTTATTGAATTTTGTTGTTATTTATACGTACTAATATGAAGTAGTAACTAGGGGTACATGACCTTCCTGCACTACCCTTCATTTTCGAAACGTCACCATTCTAAAGATAGTTAAGAAGAAATTAATGAGATTAATTAAGAATCAAGATTAATGAGAATTATTTTTAAAATTATTTAAGAAAAACATATAAATGATATAATTAAAGAGGTTGAAAAGATTGTTGGGCTGATTTATTTTAAAAAGAAGCAAAGGCAAAAAAGAACAAAAGTTGATTTATTCTTATCGCTAGAGGCTTTTTATATTCTTTTTCCTGCGTAAATAAGAAAGTTTTGAGGTTGGAACAATAATAACTATTCCATTAGTCTCAATATGGTGAATAAGTAAATAATAAATTTGTCTATGAATAAAAAAAGTTTTAATTATAAATTTATAAGAGTAGAATTAGAAAGGTGTGATGATGGTAAGCAAATAAGCAACCCATTCATGTCCATCAAATAATACTAATATTGAATACATATTACATGTCAATCAAATTTAAGTTACCACCAACAATATAATAAAATTCAAGCCAGATTAATATACTCTAAAAAAGTCAAAATTAAGAATAAAGAAAACAAAGAAATTAAAACATAATTTTTTTTTGTGATTTTATTTCTTCCTTTAGCTTCCTATCAAGAATTAGTAGCTTACAACACCACTTTAATAATATAGATCACTTATGTGCGTAATATACAATACACTCGCAGCTCATACAAAATTGAATAAGATAATCTATATAGACAACTAACACTCCACAATATACATAGAGATAATAAAACCAAAAAATATATAAATCATAGACTACTATTAGGCCTAAGAGGAAAATTGCAAGACTGAAAAATTGTAGTGACAGATGAATGAAAAAATTGAGGAGATACATTTATACGTACTAATATAATTATTCACTTTAATTGGAAATTAAAATAATTAGCACATGAATATGAAATAATATGGGGAAGGGTAGAGTGTCTTTACCTTACTTTTGGAGGTAGAGATGTTGTTTTCTATAGATCTTCTACTGAAGGAAAAATATATCAAGAAAAAAATAGCGAAAGTAAAGAAATCATAACAAAATAATATAAAAAGTTTGATAAAATATTCTAGAGAAAAGAAACAATAAAGATAGCAAAATATATAATACAATAATCAAAGTATAAAGAATAATAAATAGTGAAAATGTAACACCCTTAAAATACTAGACCAACTCTTGTATGTCGATGCATCATCTCGTAATTACTAGAATATGTTTTATTCTCATTTTTGGAACTTGAAATGTTGTGATTTGCAAACTTGCTTAGCATAAATTGTTATCGTAAATTAAGGTATTGTATGGGGATATTTGCGTAATTATATAATTATACTTACTTATACATTGGAAGTGTGGGTATAAAGTACATAAATATAGTTATATATTTATGCTTTTTGGGCAGCCCCTTTTGGTAACATTTGTTCATGTGACGCTATATATCTTTACACCTCCTTTGATTGAATTCGTTTTCCCTCAAGTCTAAGAACATTATAACATTAGCTAAACAATTGTTCTTCAAAATCAAGAGAAAAACTAAGTCCTTTTGGCTGGAATCCGACACACACACTTCCTTTTGGTAAGTAACGAAATCTGCTTATGAGGTGGGTAGTGTTTGGTATTTTATCCATATCTCATTCAAAAGAACTTAGTTTACAGTGAATAAATATGTTTTGGAAAGATAATTTGTAGACCTACAACTCTTGTGTTTATATAAAATTCTAATTTAGCTTTTATGGATACGAAATAAGGGACGCAACATCTGACAAGTTCCGTCCAGATTCTGGAATTAGAAATCCTGTATGTTCAACTGTTAGTGTTTTGATTATATCTTTTTGTACAAAGTGTATTTTGCGGTGATTCTTGATTATTTGCAAGATCAAGAGATGTACCTACATCTTTTATGAAGGATATAAATTTCATTTTGGCCGTTTTCTATTTCAAATCTAAGTTGCGACATGAAGTGGGCTTATTGGGCAGAATATCCGATTTGGGAGTATGGTCGTATTTGTATAGGCTAGGCTTACTTGTGATGATAACCCTGTGTTATGCCATCATTATTGAGCTACTAGAAAGTAAATAAGCTATTGAATTCATTTTTTAAGGTTGTATATCCTCGTGTACGAGTTGAAGACTTTGATACGCTGGTTGGTCTACGATTTGAACTCGTAAAGTCGTGTTGGACTATTTTTGTGCTAAATAACTGAGGTTTGTGTATAAACTTACACTTGTACTGTTTTTACCTGCTGGTATAGCTGAAAGTTTACTTTGGTACCTTGGTTACCTCTGGTCACTTTGCATTGTCGTATTGGTATTCTTTAATACATTAAAGACGCTTGTGTAACTCGCCCACTTGTACGGATTGTTTGATCACTTAGCACTCTTGTTGGGACCTTGTCCTTCTTGTGTATGTGACTTTGTCACTCTTGGCATGCCTCTTGATTCGGATCATTTACCATCTTGACTTTGGATTTTTAGTCCGTCTTAAGGATGGAAGTTGTCCATTTTAAGTACGAACTAGAAAGCCATTTTTAATATGGTTCTTGGTTCTCTTGATTATTGGGTTTTGACCCTTCTTGATACCTGATTGTGCTTGGTGTGACGACATGTGTATGTATTGGGCGAGCATTGTTGTTGAATCTCTTGGAAAACTGTGATATGAGCGTTCTTGACATTTGGATCTTTAAATATCGAACTTGATACTCTTTATATATTGTTTACTTGATTTATTTATTATGTTCAATTATGCTACCCTTTACTTGAGAATGATAACTTGGCGAATTTAAGGGCTCCAAACCTATAGTTTTTACACGACTAAGCTATATGCTTAGCGATAGTTGTTTCTATCGTAGGGAATGTTCAAGAGGATGCTTGAAGTTGGCCATTGAATTAGATGGAGATTTTGAAAGCTTTAAGGAAGATCACATTTGCATATAGGCATATATATTTTGTATAAACCTTAGGACTTGAACATGATCTATGTTTTGTATATTTACATGAGAATTTGAGAGCTGATTTGGTCATGTCACCATGGGTTGTAATATAAGTATCGCTATATGTTTTTTTTTGGGTGTGTAAACCCAAGTCTTGTAATATCCTAAATCTACTATTACTTTATGAATGTTTGTGTGAAGCATGAACATGCTGATTTCGGTACTCGGAAGCTTGTAATATTCTTGTTATTTCATCCTTGAGTGTGAGAATAATATATATACATGAAAAGCTCGTCGGTTATTTGCTTAAATTACTTTTCGGGGGTCATTATGCATCTAATCCCTCTACTAGATTAAAATCAATATGGACATAGTTAACCTCTTTTAAATGTCGCAAGTATTTAATTAGATTTCTTGTTTAAGGGGTAGTATCCTTTCGAAAGGGTCGGTACAATTTTTTTTATAAATGACATTTATTAGACTAATATTTTCAAGTTATAGCAGTAGAATAAAACTTTCAAGTTGTAACAATAAAAAATTTCAGGTTGTAACATTTTATTAAATAAAAAAAGATTTTTTAAATTAATTGTAAAAATCTGTTTTGAAAAAAATAAAAAGGATAAAAAATCAATTTTGAAATAAAATAAAAAGATAAAAAATGAAAATAAATTGATTTTGAAAAAAAGAAGAAGAAAAAAACGGAAATAGGTGTATTAATAAAATTTGAATTGATTGATGATAATTATTAATTAGCATAAATTTAGGAGATTCAAACTAATTAGGAATATTTAGTTTCCTTAATTCACTCTAATCTATTAAAATTAATTAAAAAGTCTGATTTTATCCATTTTCTTCTACGTTACTCTCTCTTCATTTTTTTTTTCTAGAATTGTTGTCACTGACGAGTAAATCAAGTTTTTTTTTGTTTGAAAAATATTAATTTTCTTGTGATGGACGACTGCTTATCTATATTAATTAAACATGGTGGTAAATGGGATCCTTCAGATTGAATAAATGTTGGTATGAATAATTGGATGTCAACTATATACAATTTGGATACCAATTATATGGTGTTCATTTTGATCTCCAATTAAATATCAAAACTAAATTATTTATGTATCCAATTGTTATGTAGTTTGTATATAACTGATATCCAGAAATTTGTATCCAATTGATATGCAGTCTGTATAATTAGTATCCTGAAATTATGAGAGTCAATTTGTAATTCATATGTAGTTGATAACTGACTTGAAGAAAACAATGCATATTCTATATCATTCAATACTTAAAACTGTATCAAAAACAAATATATATCGCTCAAAAGTTAAAAAGACATGAAATACTAAAGAGTCTAAGCTGCAATCAACTATCTCAAATTTTGTAACACCCCAGAAAAATTTTGAGCTAAGACTTGAACCATCCTTCGTTGTGAGTAGGATTTTACAGAGGAATTAAAATTTCGTAAGTGTTAATTTCACTAGATGTAGCACCTTGAGTTCGAGAAAGAACTAAATTGAAAATAGCAAAAATCTGAAATTTGGAGAGTTAGGTTAAGTATGAGTTATGGGTCAACTTCAAACGACTATAACTCCTAGATCAGGATGAGTTAGGTGTGCTACCACATACCGTAGGAAAGACTTTGAATTATCTTTCCAACCCCACTGAGTTTTCTTAGTTTCGAGTTCGTATGAGGGAGATATGTCCATTCGAAGTTGGGCTGTCTAGATAAGGAAAGTCAAAACCAGATTTTAGAGGGGTATTTTGGTATTTTCCTTACCCAATTAGATATTATTCATTTTTAGTAATATTTTAGGGGTCTAATTTGATTAGGTTCAGTTTTATAATCCTAAAATACGCCTAGGGTTTTAGTTGAGAGTTCAAGAAGATAAAAGAGGAGAAAAGAGGAGAGGATCAAACGTTCGTCGAGATTCTTGCGTGTTGTTGCGGATTTTCGCCATGGGTTCAATCCGTAAGAGGTATGTAAGCTTCCATAATATTGGGTTCTTTCACCCACACGCCAATCATGATTTATTCAGTGTAATTTCATTCTTGAAATTTAAGGATTTAAGTTCTCGATGAGTTCTTGATAAGTGTTTTTGAAGTTTCATTAAGTTTTGATGTAAGATTCTACTTAGGTCAACTTCAAACGACCATATATCTTAGAATATAAAGAGTTACGTGAGCCATAACCTATCAATTAAAGGTATTTGAATCTACTTTCCAACGCCACCAATTTCGCATCAATCCAATTTCTGAGTAAAAAGTTATGACTATTTTAGTAACCTATACAGTGCTGTTACGAATTAGCCGACGGGAAAATATTAAAAAGAGTCATTTTTTGTATTTTTACCTCCAAGAAATCCATAAACGAATTTCTTGACTAATAAAAGGCTCAAAACAATCAGATTTTCATCTTCACTAATGAAAATCATAATTCTTGGCAATAGAGATTTCAAGAAACTAATTCAAGAATCTCAAGAAAGGTTTTCTTGATTGTTTACCTTCAAGCTAGGGTTTCAAGGCTTCTAATCAAGTTCTTCTTCAAAAATCTTGTTCTTCTAGGTATGTAAGGCTATCATAGTGTTGGACTAGTTCGTCCTCACGCCCTACATCTACTTTCAGATCAGTAAAAGAGTAATCTAGGATACTTTCCCTAGATTTGAGTATTCTTGAGAGTGATTTTGAGTTCTTGAATTCATGTTTCTTTTAAAAGTTCTATTCCTAATTATCGAATAGCTATATTGTCATTGAGATCTTCATATCATGAATCATAACTCTTGAATTCATAATTCAAATTCAAGAGAGAGTTAAGAGTAGAGTTCAAGGAAGCTTTTGAGTTCAATTGTGAATCCTTTGAGATCCCTAATCGATTTGAGTTAGAATTTTGAGAAAGTAAGTATGAGAATGATAAGAGTTATACATGAGTTCCTTATTGATATTTTGATCCTTGAGTCGAGTCGTTCATGCCCATAAACTCCGCATGCACGTCGTAAGTTGAGCATCCTCCAGAGAAGTGGTATCGTCAAGTTCTAAGCCTTTAAGTGTTGAGTTCCTAATCCCTTTTGAGAAGTATCTTTGAGTTATTGAGTTGAGTAGTTCATGATCATAATTCCGCATGAACTCTGAGTTAAGCATTCTTGAAATGAGTAGTATCATTGAAGTTCTTGAGTTCCAAGTATTTGAGTTCTATTTATGGTTATTGAAAACCTTGCATTGAGTAGTTCATGTCCATAATTCAGCATGAACCATATTTTAAGAAGTCTTTTACAAACGTTTTAACTTTGTTTTAAGACTTAAGTTTTGAGTTCAGTAAAGAGTAAAGTTGAAGTTCTTTTCTTCAAAAAGTATACGGGGACTAAGTATTCCCAAAGAGATTTAAAATGTTTTCACATTTAAATAAGAACGGAAACTGAGATTTCC
>JAJOOO010004613.1:0-29164 GCA_029582685.1 Solanum piurae | reverse complement strand
TGTCACGGACTTAGAGTACTTGCTAAGACTCCGTGCGGCACTTGACAACTTACTCACTATTCTTTCAAGATCTTGTAAGCTCAAGTAAGCCTTTTATGTTAAGATCGCTAAGGAAATGAAAAGGAAAGACTTAGAAAGATCAAAAGAGAGCTTTTTGAAGAAGGCTTTTGTATTGCTTTGGAGAATGCTTTACAACTTGCTTGATGCCTTTGCAAATGGTAGGCACCTCTATTTATACTACTCTCTAAGGACTAAAATGTAATTAATATTTACATGATAAGTCCCTAAAATATCTACACTTTGGTCCCTTTCTAGAGAATTCTACATGGTCTAGAATTCTCCAAGGCCTTCTTGAAATATCTAAGGTATTCTAGAGTTCTCCGCAAGCTTCTCTAGAAACCTCTACGCCTTCTTGGCTGCAAAATTAGCCTCGAACGGTTCGAACGGTGGCGGTACATGACACTAGGATGTGCATTCAATGGGGGTTTCGATTTGATAAGTATTGACTAACTATCTTTAGAATGAATCAAATTATGGATAACATTCAGCTTGGGCTACATTCAAAGTTTTTCAATGAGTGTGTTTGTTTTTAGTTCTTTCGAACTCCAAAATCATATCATATAAATGACCAACCATTAGCTTGAGTGGTATAGACTATTTCTATCTCAATCTTTTCATGAGGATTAATTAGATTAATACTATTTCCAGTTCTAGTCCTTTGATAAAAATATGAAGTTCTCACCATCAAAGTCTTACCCAATCTCACTTTATTTTCAAGCAAATATGAAATTAGAGAGTTCAATTAATATTTGTAACCATTAATTTTTAGATTAAAACTTGAAGACATCAACAGATCCATGCATTATAATCAACTCTAAGAATAGTTAGTCACTATCCAATCAAATCTAACCATCCATCATGCGCACACACACCCATAAAGGAGAATTTAACTACTTATAATGGAAGAAATAGGAATTATATGAAGGTTCAAGTCCTCAATTGCATGACAATCATGAGTAAATATAATCAATTCCATGCTTGAGTTTCAGCAACAATGGTGTTTTTATCTTCACGAAGAAACTAAGAATGTACTATCAAGTGTTCTCTATTCACTACTCAATTTTCTATGATGCAAAATGTAATACCCCAAAAATTTCTAAGCTAAGCCCCGAACTATTCTTCATTTGCATGTAAGGTTATATCGGGTTATTCTTAAATTTTTCTTGGGATTTAAGGTCAATTATTTAGTATGGGACTGGATTTAGATATGAATTACGGTCACAAAGATCTCCTAGCACAAAGTTGAGTTGAAAGCTTATTTGACATAAGCCTCTACTTACAGTCAATTTCAAACGCTCATATCTCCACACATAATGAATTGGGTGACCCATGACCTATCCAATTGAAGGTCTACGAGTCCTCTTTCCAATTCCACCAAGATTTTCTTATTTCGAGTTTGGAGTAAAAAGTTATGATCATTTTATCAAAGACTACCGCAGTAGAGTTTCCTGCAATGTGTTTTGTAGGAAAAACTCCCAAAAATCAACCAAGTGTTAGACAAAAAGAGGAGCCTCACAGCGCAAGCCTCACGGTGAGGGATCTGCCTCACGGTGCGAGGTGTGGATCAAAGGAGACCTAAAATTCAAGCTCTCTGAACATTTTAACATGCACGCAAAATCCTACACAGAAGCATATTACCTAGCGCAGGGAGGCTCCTGAGACGCGGAAAAAAGTCTATTTTTTCCTACCCGTTTTGGTGAAGTTATTTTCCCCTACTATATAATCTATCCTTGAACATTTTTGCGTCAGAATTGAGATAGTGGAGCATAAAGGAACCGCAAGAGGGCTTCTTATCTTAGGGTTACTTTTCTTCTCTTAATTTTAACATTCTTTCTTAAAAGTTCTGAAAAATGTAAACTTATGAGCCAAGTTCTAAAAAAAAATTTAAAAAATCACAAACTTGGATTTGAAATTCTTCCTTTTAGTTGAATTTGAGATTTCAAATCACAATTTCAAATTGAAGTTCAAATGTCATAAATAAACACGAATTTCAAATCAAAACTTCAAATTAGAAGTCCAAATTAGATGGCCAAACGGGCCTTAAGTAAGCTACTCTCTGACCATGGTCCTCAAAATCTGCAACTAATCCAGGAAACTATTGCTGTTGATCTAGAAATGTGATACAAAAACCATAAGCAAGTTATATATGAGTCTACAAAGTTGAGATTGTTCCATGTCAATAAGATCACATGTACGTTTTTTATCAGTAAACAACAAAGTTCCATTGAAATCCACCAGGGAAATGGTGTTGTACAATTACAGTGTAGTTATTCAAAACAGCACCAGGTTTTCCTACTACAGCACTAAGTTGTAAGATTACAAAATAATTTTACATATACACACACCAGGGTACAACAACTTTGACGAATACGATTGTGTGGCTTGAATGGGAAAGAATAGCGTCAAGATACTTACAGTTGATAAAATTATAATCTAGGTCCATTAAAAACCATTAAGAGGTTTGATTAATCAGCTTCTGTAGGTGCCTTTTGGTAAATGATTAATGTGTTTGAACTAGGATTGGCATGATATTGTCCGTATACTGCATAAATCCCAACTGTAACAATGCTGAGAACAACAAATCTCACCCATGCTTCATAATGCAACTGCGAGAAAAGACAATGGAAAAATGAGCTTGGACACCAATCTTTTTAAGCTTATTATATCCGATGATTTGTATTTGAACTGTGTTTACGTTAATGGATGAAGCTTTGTAAACAAACCTGGGCAAAGAGAAAAATATTGATGAAGATGCAAACAGTAGGCAGAATGGGGACTCCTGGGCAAGAAAATCCTGGTGTACTAGTATAAACCTGTGAAGAACAAAGGAGAATCTGAAATTTCGAAAACAATGCTATATACTGTTTGGAAAAATATAACCTGAAATTTAGAAACAATGCTATATTCCGTTTGACAAAAAATAACCTAAATTTGGAAAACAATGCATATAGATAAATATTTTCTACTGATGGGCTTAAGACCATCTCCAACCCAACACCAAATTTTACACCAAATTAAGAAATTTGGTGTTTTGAGCTCCAACCCACACCAATTTTTACACCAAATTTGGTGTAACACTATTCATCACACCAATTCACTTTTTGAATATTTTAATATTATTTCATTTTACAAACTTTTAATTAAACATTATATAAATTGTATGTTTTAATTAAATCTCTTGTATATTTAATTATTTTTTATGTAATATTTTTATAATATTAATTTTAGATATAAAATTTAGCTTTTTTATAAATTAATTTTTCTATATGACTTTTTTTTAAAATTAAATTTATGTTAATTCTACTATAAATTATAATTGGATATAACTACAATTAACCTTCACAAAAATTAAAAATGCAAACATATAAATTTTTAAACAAATAATACAATGTACTTAAAAATAACCGAAAATAATAAACATTCAACAAAGTAGTAATTGACATTCACCATGAATTATATATGGTGAATGTTTTAGAAAGAATTTGTTTTATGAAATAAGAAAATATAAATGAAATAAGAAATAATAATATAATAATGAAGAGAGAAAAATATTCCTTTTTGGTGTAAAATTTGGTGCAGTGGGTTGGAGTTGGTTTGCTGACACCAAATTTGGTGTAAAATTTGGTGTTTGGATTGGAGATGCCCTAATACACTCCAACAAAATGGAGTAGCTAAGAGAAAAAATATGTATCTTATGGAGGTAACTATATTCACAAGTGGAGTCCCTAAATTTCTTTGGGGAGAAGCTCTTTTGACATCCACCTATCTTATTAGTAGGATGGCTTCCCGTGTTCTAGGTTTTAATACCTCTTTCAGTATGACATACTTTCCTACTTCTAGATTGACCATTGATCTACCTTTAAGAGTCTTTGGGTGTAGTGTATTTGTGCAGCCTTAATATTCACAAGTGCTAGGATTGACAATTCGATCACCTGGTTGTTCGTTTAGGTTCCGTGTAAATTTTCGTGTTTCAAAGCTTCTGAAACTTGAATGGTTGACTTCAGTCAAAAATTTAGAAAGACGGCTAATCCCGAGCCCCTTCGTGGAATTTGGCTTAAAATGAAGGTTGGGTGGGGGACCCACTTTTTGTCGAGACAATCTCGGTTGAAAGTTGCGACAGCTCCGTTGAGTCTGGAATAGCGAATTTGGTGGGGTAGCATATCTCATTTGCGCGCACGGGGTTTCGAATGAATCCTGAGCACCCCGTCAGGAATTTTCGCATTGGCCAAAACCAGTTGATGTGCATCAGTTGGTGCAGGCAATATTTGCCCTTAGCATTCGCGGGCTTCAAGCTGCGTTCGCATGACCTGGTCTATATGTTTGTGAGGCCTTAGCCGCATTCGCGGAGGCCTACTAGGTTAGAGTGTTGTATTGGTTACCTGGGAGTGGACGTCGTTCCACGGTGGTTCTATGATGACGATTTGGCATGGGATTCTTCGGAAGCCCATTTGATCACAGATTCAAGGTCTTGTCATGCAACATTATTGATCGTAGATTCATGGTCTAGTCATGCTACTCTATTGTTGGTCGCAGATTCAAAGGTCTGGTTATGATGAGCTATTGTTAGTCTCAAATTTGAGGTCTGTGCATTTCATCTTCCAACCGCAATCCATGATTTGGGCTCATTATCCTCGACGGAGTGGATATCTATTAGCTTGGCTCTATTAGTTACTTTGGGAGGCCTATCCGCGTCCGCGCTACGCACTCTCTGGCTCTGGATTCACCGGGTCCTATTAACAGTAGTTGTAGTTCTTTTATGAACCTATGAGGCTTATGAGGGTCCATTCGGGTTTTTATTTGAACTTGCGCATGAGTGTACCTCTTGGGCTTATCTGGTCCAGTTAGGTTTTAGCTAGCTATTTACTTACTTTATTTAAGTTTGTCCTACACTCGTGTGCATTTCTATTAGATTTTCATTTTTGACCCCTATTATGTTTAATTCTCGCCTTTCATATTGCCTTTACTTTTCTTGCTCAGGAGGCCAATGATGCCTATTGAGTACCTGGTGTTTTGGCACTCATGCTACACTCTGCATCTATTTCGTGATGCAGAGCACCAACTATCAGCATTGAGTTTGAGCCGATTGCCGCAGTATCTAGAGGCAAGGGTGATCTTATGGCGTCTTAGATCATACATGTCTCCTTCAGTACCATTTGACTAGTCTATTTTGAGACAGGTCCACCTTTGGGACTTGTACTCTTTTCTATAGTAGCTGTGTACTTGTGACTTTCAGGTTTTGGGAGGGATCTTTTTGTTATGTATATATTATGTTGCTTCCGCCTTCTCCTGTTATCTCTATTAAATTGTTTATTCTTGCTTAGTTTCTACCCTTGTAGACATTACTTGACGTTCTGGGTTACAGGTTGGCTTACTAACTGGTGGGTATAGTAGGTGTCATCATAACCTGAGAGATTGGGTCGTGACACGTAATTATCTCTTAGGAAAATCCCTCAAAGACTTTGCAGTTGAATATCTTTAGGGAAGATGCAAATCTATGTAGTTTGCTTCTAGATTTTCTAAAGAACAAAAAATAAACCACCCAGCAAAACATGTGTATGCATGAGTGTCCTATTGAGGCAATTAATAGATGTAGAGTCACAGCTGAATCAGTACCTCTAACAACGTCAGCAAAGGGAAGTTGTTAGCAGTTTGCCCCCAAAATGTCAAAGTGATGAGGTTCGGAATAAAGAATGTGGTCAAGCTTGAAAGGACTCGTGACAAGTAGTATCTACCAACTTTTCGGATGGAATTGAAATGAGGGAATGTACATAAATCAATAAAATGGAATTGCATATGCAACGAGTGCATGAGCTTGGTGATAATTCAATTTGGTTCATCCATTCTGAAAGATAATGCAAAACATACAGTGAAAGTTTGTCATCTTACCTGGTCATACACATTACAAGGGAGAGTAAATCCAAAGTCCAAAAGGAGTCTTGCATTTGAAAACTTTCCGTATCTCATGAGCATCTGTAGGAAAATTGTAACTAATATTCAATAAGAATCCTTATTTCACAAATATATGTATGCTACACCACAGTTATCACCGGCAATAATTTGTAGCAATTCAGTCAAATGGATATGTCGTGATATGAACACCTATGCTTCTGGTTAATAAGTACCCTTTCCTCTTGATAATTTGAAAGCTTTCTAATATTTGTCTAAAATTCCTTTCGAAACATCATGCTTCTGAGTACAATCTGATGGATTATGCAAAGGTGAGGTTAACTATGAGAATGTGTGACATCAATGTTTCATGGTTTTATCATTTAATCTGCACACTTCACAATGAATACTTCAAGCTTGTCCTATCTGGGACACTGCATTGTACAATAATATACTAGCCTATCTAAGATTACCCCTCAAGTAGATGACTACACATTGCATATGCCAAATTTATTACATATTTAATTAACTCAAGGGCTTGCAAGATCCGGCAAATACGTTAGCAAGCTAATCATTCGACATTATAGTTCTCGAATTCTCGTGACAATTGTTCTGAGAGTATTCTCTCTAATAAAGTGACAATCAACCCCTCCGCCCTTTTCTACCTGCACGGATGCCTTCCCTTCCTTGCAGAGCGAACCTAGTCAAGCAATGGAAGGAGAAAGGAAAAAGACCTTCCTCGCGCACAGACAGACCATTTTCATGTGCTTGATCCTTGTTGAGATGTCCCACATCGGTAGAGGGATGGGAATTTGATCTCCTTATATGGACTTGGACAAACCTCCCTTCATGAGCTAACTTTTGGGGTTGAGTTAGGCCCAAGTGTCATATCATTACATGGTATCAGATCGGCCTATCCCAATTTGTTGCTCCCGAATGATGGGGCCCCATTTAGAAGTGTTCACTCTCCAGTAGAGGTTTGGACGTGCGACAGAGTGTTGAGATGTCCCACATAGGTAGAGGGATGGAAATTTGGTCTCCTTATATGAACTTGGACAAACCTCCCCTCATGAGCTAGCTTTTGGGGCTGGGTTAGGCCTAAGTGTCGTATCTTTACAATCCTCTCAGAGTACACTGGATCTGAAGCAATATGGAGTAACTTGATTACATAAACAAGTTCCATCTAAGTGGTTTCTCCAAACTTAAACCCTCTTCGGTAGTCAACTGATCCATATGAACTCGCAAGTCACAGTTTTCATGGCTCAATATTCAACTTAATCTCCCACTACATACACAACTGCTTGAACTTGTCAGAATTTTTCATTTAGATACCTAAACGAAGTTCCTGACTGGTTAAACACCTAATACATGCTCAAACTGTCTATTAGACACAAGGACTGATATGACATACAACATCTTGAGCGGTGAACTTGTTAAATTAAGTTGATCCAGCACATTATTGACCATCAACCCAACCCAAAGAGTCATCACGTTCCTCCATCATTCGACCTCCATTTCCCAAACAATACACAGGTCCCACTCTCCTTTTCTTCGTTCCACCTTTCTCATTTCAACAAAAATTACATACACTTTCACTGCAGAACATCAGAGGATTCCCACTCTTTCATCTATCCACTAATATATGCCTCAACTGGATCTTCACACAATGAGAGATGATGACACCAAAGCCATGATTGAGAAGAAATTCTTCATAAATTTCAAGAGAAGAGACAAAGACCAAATTGAACTTCTTGGAACTAGCTTGGTGATGGTTTAGGTTGCATTGCAGAATAGAATATTTGGAGTTGGAGAGCCACATTTGCCAAAATTTTAAAGAAGGCAAGATAGGTGACAATATTAGAGGGTAAAAGTCAAATTTTCGAGTGATAAATATTTGCTCTTATCTTTTTTTTAAGATGTCTCAGGCAGGTGGTAGTGATGATGAAAGAAGGGCTCGTTTAGAAGCAGAATTGAATGGAGGAAATGATTTCACCTTGAGTGCTATGTTTCAACAATTTCAAAGGTGGACTACACAATTTGAGATGAATGTTATTATAGCTACTAGAGCTCCTAATGTGCAACAAAAAAAATCCTTTTGATGAATTAGAGGATGATTGTGACAAGTTATGAAAGGTAGTGCTTCTATTTCGTAGAAAAGGGCAAAAAGTTTGTTAGGGACAAAGAATTGTCAGGAGAGACACCTATTGCTACTTGAATCAAGATGAGAAGGAGAGACACCTATTGCTACTATTGTTATTACTTTAAACTGTTTCTTCCACATCTTGTGTTGGGTTTAGGCTTGTCCACTCGGTGAGTTGTAGTGGACGCCATCATGGCTCATTTTCGGGTCATGACACAGGTATAGGGAATTTGTCTTTAATGGTTAACTTATTTAGAGCCCTGTAATTAACAGTCTCCAAGAACCATCCTTCTTACTAACCAACACTATACAACAGGACTAGCATAAGGGCTAGGACTGGCATCCACTGTAACTAACAGTCTCCAAGATCTTGCATCCACTGTTTTTAGCTTAGTGGTCTCACTCTTCAACATGTGATCTTTACCCCTCATACTTGAACTGCATGGTCAGCTTGCTGAAATTCATAATGATATCACCAATGGTTTCAACCATTGCATTCCCAGAACAACATCACAGGACCCCAAGGGTAGCACCAACATATCATATATTTTTTTTGAGAAGGTTAACTGGTATTATAAACAAAAGGAGTACACCAATAGTGCGCTCCTACATAATTACATCAAAAGTATGAAGGAACAGCCCAAAACAAAATCTCTCACCTATATCCCTTATAAACCGTCTAAAAATAGGGTAATGTCCCCTTTAGGTACAGAATGGATACACCAAAAGTAAAAGGTTGCTAAACAGTTCATCTTTATACTTTGGAAGGGAATGCTCTTGTTCTCAAAACATCTCTGGTTTCTCTCCTTCCAAATTGTCCACCAGATGCAACCAAGGACAATCTTACATCTCTCCTTTTGTCCTGACTGATTTCCATCTCTATTCCAGCATGCTAGTACTTCTGAAGTATGCCTTGGCATAGCCCATCCAATACCCCTCAGATTAATGAACCATTGCCATAATTTTTCAGTCACTTTACAATGCAGAAAAAGATGATTTACTGTCTCTATTTCAGCTTCAAAAAAAAACATCTGGAGCATAACTGCCTTCCCCTTTTCATAAGGTTGTCCTGAGTAAGGACTGCTTGATTTGCAACTAGCCAAGTGAAACAGGCCACCTTATGAGGTATCTTCCCTTTCCAGATCATCTTCCATGGACATCATTCCTTGGTTTCAATTGAGATATCCAACAGCTTGTATGCTGCTTTCACCCTGAACTTGCCATCTTTGTCCAACTTCCTTAACAATTTGTCTTCCTCAAAATTGAGACTCTTAGCTTGTTCCAAGGTATTGTAGAACTGAATCATTCTCTCCACTTCCCAGTCATTGAGGAGTCTTCTGAAGGACAGATTCCAACCTTGTGCATTTTTGACCTCTGAGATAGTAGCTAGCTTCTGTTGATTGAGGTTGTAGATGTCTGGAAGCTGTTCCCTCAGAGGTGTTTGCCCCACCCATACATCATTCTAGAATATGGTCTTTCTGCCATTACCCACTTTGATCACAGAATTACCCCACATTTTTGGCCACTGATTTCTGATAGTCCTCCATAGTCCCCTTTCATAAGGAGTTTTTACTTCCTGAGTAGTCCATGGTCCTTCCCTACCATATCTTGCAATGATGATTTCCTTCCATAGGCCATGCTCATCTGTTGCCAGTCTCCATAGCCATTTTAACAGAAGGCTCTTGTTTTGTGCTTTCAAATTCTTAATTCCTAGACCTCCCTCTTTTTTGGTTGTTATGACAGCCTCCCACTTGACCAAATGATGCTTCTTCTCCCCTTCACCATTACCTTGCCAAAGAAAGTTTCTCCTGATAGCATCCAACTTTTTGATGATCTTGCCATGAATGGGGAAAAGAGACATCATGTAAGTTGGCATGGCATCAAGAACACTATTGATCAGTGTGACTCTGCCACCCAAAGATAAGTATTGACTTCTCCAGTTAACTAGCTTCTTTTCACACCTTTCCACCACAGAGTTCCATATGTTCATGGACTTACTCTTAGCTCCCAAAGGCATTCCAAGATAGGTGGTGTGAAGCTCCCTTATCTTACTACCTAAAATGTTTACCAAAGTATTGATTTCTGGAACTTCATTCACAGGATAGATAAAACTCTTTCCCCAATTTATATGAAGTCCAGAAACTGCTTCAATCACGATGAAGATAACCCTTAGGTGTTTAGTTGTTCCTTCTCTACTTCACAAAATACCAAGGTTTCATCAGCATACTGTAAATGGGAAATAGACACTCCCAGAGAGTTTCCTTCATTCACAGTGAAACCCCTGATTCTGTTATTCACCTAAGCACTCTTCAACATATCACTTAAACCTTCCATGGCCAAAATGAAGAGAAAAGGAGAAAGAGGGTCTCCATGTCTCAGCCCTCTCTCAGAGGGAAAGAAGCCAGTTGGAGAGCCATTTATCAAAACTGAAAACTTCACTGTAGTTATGCAGAACCTCATCCATTTTATCCAGGTGTTGCCAAACCCCATCCTTCTTAATGTTCTCCACATATGTTCCCAATTCAAGTGATCATAAGCTTTTTCTATGTCTAGCTTGCATAGAATCCCTAGAACTTTGGATCTGTATCTCATGTCCACACATTCATTAGCCACCAGTATTGCATACATTTGCCTTCCCTTTATGAAGGCCATTTGTTGTTCATCCACTAGCTTCGGCATAACTTTCTTGAGTGTCTCTCTTAAAATCTTTGATATGATTTTGTAGATACTTCCAATCAAGCTAATTGGCCTAAAATCTTTCAATTCGGATGCTCCAAACTTCTTCGGGATCAGGGCTATGAAAGTGGCATTGAAACACTTTTCAAAGTACCCCTGATCATGAAAATTCTAGATGGCAGCTACCACTTCTTGTTTTATCTCTTCCCAGCACTGTTTGAAGAAGGCCATTGTGAAACCATCAGGGTCTGGTGCCTTATCCCCTGCACATGAGAACACACCGTTTTTAATCTCCTGCTCTTCAAATTGGGCTTGCAGAGCTACATTATCCTCTTCAACTATCCTGGATTGACCTCTAGGGTTGAACTGAGGTCTCCAGAATTCTGTCTCAGTGTAAAGTTTTTGGTAGAAGGTAGTAACTTCATCTCTGATCTCAGCTGGTTCAGTCACATTGGAACCATTTATGATCAGTTTATCAATGTTGTTATACCTCTTGTGACAATTAGCAGTTCTATGGAAGAACTTTGTATTCATGTCCCCGTCTTTGAGCCACAGTGCCCTAGATCTTTGCATCCAAGCCACTTCCTCTCTCTTGGCATTTTCTTCAAATTCCACTGTCAATACTGCTCTTAATAGGACTCATCATCTGATAGGATTCTCTGATCTTGTATCAGGTCCAACTCAACTAGCTAGTTAAGGATGCTCTATTTTTGCATACCTAGATTTCCATGTATTGTTTTACTCCATTCTTTCAACTTGACTTTCAGTAACCTCAGCTTGCAAGCTAAAATATAATCCGGTTTCCCCATATAAGTTGCAGAGTTCCACCACTCTTTAACTATTTCTTTAAAGTCTTGAGTTTGCATCCACCAATTCTCAAACTTAAAATTAGAGGTTGATCTCTCCTAATTACCACACTCCAACAGCAGTGGATTGTGGTCGGAAGTTACTCTAGGTAAGATTGATTGTTTGATCTTTCTAAAGGCTACTTCCCATTCCTCATATATCAGAAATCTATCTAATCTTGCTGCAATATCATATCCATCCCCTTTCCTCCATGTGAATCTGCCACCTACAAGAGGTAAGTCTTGCAGTTCCATGTCCTCTATAAATTCAGAAAATTCTTCCATCTCCTTGTTGAATCTGCTACAGTTTTTCTTCTTAGATGGGAATCTCACTACATTAAAGTCCCCAGCCACCACCCAAGGTCCATTAAATAGACCCCTCACTGCCCCCAACTCTCCCCATACTTCTTCTCTTTCTTCTATACTATTTGGGGCATAGACACCTGAAAAATGTCATCCCAAATCTTGTGCTTTCCCTGTGAACTTACAAGTGATGTTGTAAGCCCCTACTTCACATACTTCACCCTCCCAGATACTACTATCCCACAGGATAATGATACCACCTCTTGTCCCCCGTGCCTCTAGTTGTGCATATTTCACCTTCCTATTTGCCCACAAATCTTTTACAATCTCGCTTATATCTCCATTGATTTTTGACTCCTGGAAACAATACACATCTACCCTCCGTGTATTCATCAAGTTTTTATTTGCAGCCTCTTACTTGGGTCATTGAGGCCCCTTACATTCCATGAGACTATGTTAACCTTCATTAAGATCATCTATAAAGCATCCCCCCTACTCCTTGTACCATAACTCACAAAATTACTCTTTGGTTCCAAATTCTTGAGTTCTTTCGGGACCTTTCCTACTGGAGTTATAGGAACTATTGCTCCCTCCGCCTTCTTAATAGTTTGTCTTTTACTGTCGATTGCCATAAAGAGGTTCAAAGCCACCTCTTCGCATCCAATGAAATGTACCCCAAATTCTTTGTTGAGTCTGATTATGCTTTCTTGGACCCATGAAGAAATTTCATTCTTTGCTGATGTATCAGTTCCATGCTCATTAGAGTTTAGTGGTAAAATATCTTCAATTGTGCCTTCCCCCTCTGCCTTCTGATCCAATTGCATGTCGCTCATTGTTTGTATCTCTTGATATGTTCTTTGTTCTTTCCTCTGTTTGGATAATGGACATATCGTCATCATCACTCAGGTCTGCAACAAACTCGAGATTGTTTCCCTCGTCTACCAATTCAAATGGAGTTAGGGCACCTTCTCTACCCTGTTCCATTAGAATTCTGCAATTTGCTTCTATTTCATCACGTAAAGGCTCGGAAAACCTTTCACTGTCACTAGGCTTCTTTTTTATTTGAGCTGCATCTTTATCCGTTGCTTTTCTGCCCTCCTGGTCTCCGTTGGACTTGTTTGAAACTTCCATATCTTGATTTCCCAGTTCCTCAAATCTATTATTTGTTGTTATACGAGATAGGTTTGCTTGTATCTCAATGTTAACTATGTCAAGACCTTGGGCTGCATTATACTTCGGTTGTTGCCTTTTTGGGACTAAAAATTTTGGGCCCAAATTATCCTTTCTCTTAAGCTGGCCTGCTACAGCTGATAAAGGTCCTTTTCCTTTTCTGTTTACCTCACGTGTAGAGTCGCGTGATCTCCAATTCAAATTTTCGCCAGTTGTTGATGTACCCACGTGGTGGTCTGACTCTTCCACAGATTTTAACACTAAAGGGGGAAAGAAACCCTTGTTGCCCATCGGTCCATAATGTTGTTCCTCTCTCCTCGTCGCCTCCTTTCGAATAGTCACCGGCGCTTCACACCAAATCGGCACTGTATACACAAAACCCTCACTGATGACTTCAATCTCCTTCGGAACCATCTTCCCATCACCCTTCACCTTGATGCGTGCCCAGTGCATGTGATTTTTGACGGTTGCTTCTTCCTCTGCTTCGATGAAACCCCCACACTGATCTCCGATAAGCTTGAAGACTTTATGGGACCATAGGTTTAGGGGTAAACCCAACACTCTTATCCACACCCAGTCTCTTACTACAACTTCCAGCCAACAACCTGTGATTGGACTCCACCACTCTAGGTTCAGATGCATCTTCTTCCAGACCCATGTTCCTGCCATGACGTGCTCTGCAGCCACTTTTGTGGGTAGCTCGAAAAGGAAGTGTATGTCGTTCATAGTGAAAACGCTAACTCCTATGGCTGACTTCCAAGTGTTGCAAGCCCACCTTCTTACATCATTGAGGATTGGTATCTCTCGAAGTGTGCTCTGGAATTTACCGACAATACATCTCTTGAGGAGATCTGTCTCCGATGTCGGTGTTACGTTCAGCACATTTAGGAGGTCACCTTCCACCAGTATGTGCACCTTCTTCGTGGATTCGGTCGTCCATCTATTGTTCCTTATTGCCTCCTTAAAAGATACTCCAAGTGCCTTCCCTTTGTTAGATTTTGTTTTCTGCTCTGTTGCTCATAGGTGAATTTTGCTATTTTATGAGCAATGTTTCCCCAACCCGTGTTGTAAGATGATTCCGGTGTAATGATGACTGCTTTGTTTTGTCCTTGAATAGCAATAAAACTGATATATCTGCCATTTTTCGTTGTATTTAAGGGTGCAAAAGAAATCTGAGTACAAGTCCTTTACTTTCCATCTTTTGACAAGAGTCCCCTTGGACCTTCGACGCCTCAATAAATACTTAAATCAGCCATCTCAGGACTTTAATGCTAATCTTCACTCTCCTCATTAAATTCCTGCTACGTTCAGTCCACTCGTACCATGTTTCTGCTCCTTCTTTACATCGGGTGATTTCATAAGACTTGAAACCTGCGTTATAAAAGATGGTGTTTTCCCGCATTGACATGATCATAAGGCCGAAGTCATATAGAATTGATTTAAAAATGCTCTCAGACATGATTTTCAAGGTTAGCCAACTTTCAACATAAAGTTGTACTTTATCACACCTTTGGGGGCCAACATATGACATGTAAAAGTAGTTTCCCCAATAAGCCACTTGAATTTGATACACTTCTGATTTGGGGGATGTTAGCATGATGGACAGCTCACAGATCATGAATTTAATAGTGAATAATTGTATATATTAATGTAACTATATAGTGATGTATATAAGTGTAATATTAGAGATTTGTTGTAGTAAATCAAAGAGATTAAAGTTGTGATAGAATAGCAGATTTGGAGGGGTAGAATAGCATTTAAGAGGGATAGAATAGCAGAAATTTGACTAGTTCCACATTTCACTTTACACAAAGTAAAAGAAAGAGTCATTTGACAATTAAATATTCAAAGTGAAGGCTTGAGATCAAAAGCTAGCACAAAAATTTAAGTTAATGACCAAAAAGGCAAAAAATTGCAAATGACACTTAGATAAAGATGGAGAAAGAATAGTATCATATGGAACCAAGAAATACATTCAAGTTGCATGAGTGATGAGACCTGATCACCAGGAGCGTAACTATAATCAGCAATGACCTGCAAATGCTTAAAATAGGGCGGGTCAAACATAAAAGAGAAACCTGAGCAGAAGATACACTCCATAAAATGGCAAAAGTAACATTTTTTAATCAAGTAATACCATTATTAAAAAGGGAAAGAAACAAGCCTATATACAGCAAGTATACTAAAAGGTAGAAAACCTCACAAAAAAATGGTTTCCTATGAAAGACCCAGTCTTCTATACCTATAGGGAACCTAGTGGGTGCTCCAAAAAGAAATAAGAGATAAACCGCTTTTCCTCAATAGTACAAATCCTTCTCTAACTCCATCAAAAGCTCTCCTATTTCTCTCTCTCCATATGGTCCACATAAGTGCTAGAGAAGCAACATCCTATGCCCTGTTTCTTCTCTTTAGTATTCTAAAGGGGCCGTTTGGTACGAGGGATAAAGAATAATTATCCAGGGATAAAATATGCAATTATTGTATCCTATGTTTGGTTAGTGGTATTAGTTAGTTTCGAGATTATTTATCCCACCATTTATACTATAATGATGGGATAAGTTATCTCATATATATGGCGGAATAACTTATTATTGGTTTTGAGCAAAGATATCAGGGAAATAGCAAAGAAAAGCTTTGAGAGAAAAAAAATACAATGTTATCAAAGAGAATTATTTTATTAATAACTCAAACACATATATTTATAGCTACAATTCCTACTAACAAATAGAAAAATATGCTAATGATTAAATCCAATAAAAAAAAAGTAGAAAATTAACTCTTATATTCACTTAACAAAATAATCAGAAATTACTAAAAACTAGCTACTGATAGATTTACTGCAATCTTTTAGAGATAATGCAGCTATCTATTTTATTTCGAATATCCCGAGACATATCTTCAACACTCTTGCTTGGATCGGGAAATGTAGATGGTAGTCCTGGTATTGACCTCGTAGCCTGTCAATTCATCTTTGGTCTTGCAAGGCTTGTGCTCATCTTCTGTTGGATTAAATAAGAAGTTTTTATCTCTCATTTTAACTAGTAAAATCTCCTATTTTGTGGCATCAAAGATTCGACAATACTTGTCTGAACTTGTTTTGATTGAAATAGTCCTTTTTCCTTTTGCAGGAATATAGTCATCATTTCAAATTTTGACTTTCTTATTTTCCATAGACATGAACTCTTTAAAAATATTTTTTTCATAGGCCATGTGGTTTATACAACCACTATCAATTATCCAACATTCTGACTTCTTGGTTGAAAATATGTTGCCACAAATAAGCGGTCTTCTTAATCTTCATTGGTGACTTGGGCATCTGCTCTTATTTCTGAGATTTGCTTTTGCAAGTCATATCTTCATGACCAAGTTGGTTGCACATCTTGCATTGTGCATCTGGCCTCTTTCAACATTTAAATGGAGGATGACCTTTTTGCCACAGCACTGACAAGGTGATGATATTTCCTTGAATTATTACCCTTGCTTTGAGTCATGTGGTTGACTGTCAAGGCTCCTTCAACCATACCAACTAGAAGATGTCATATTTACTAAGGTTGATCTTTAGGCCTGACACCACCTGGAACCATGTCAATACTTATCTCAAGAAGATCAACTGAACATTATCTGCATCACAAAACACATAAGTCTCATCTACAACCAAAAAAGTGAAACACCCTAACAAAACTTTGTCCACCAACAACTATAGAGAAACCCCTCAAGTAACCTCCTGCCATAATTTTATTTGTCATGTTGTTCAATGCTTCCATCACTAGAATGAACAGCATAGGGGACAACCGGCACCTAGTCTTAGTCCTCTTGAACTACCAAAAAAGCTGCATGGACACCATCACAAGGACAGAATACCTTATCGTTGGATGCAAAATTTGATCTATTTCCTCCATCTCACACCAAAACATATCCGGTGAATGTTTTTAAAGTAGATCAAACTCTAACACTGTCAGGAGGATGAACATCATGAGAACTATTGTTCTCTTAGACTAACATGAACATACTTAAAGCACATGTCATCATGTGCAGCACATACACATACACAGAGGGGGAGAAATAATATGCAAAGTAAGTGTTATTATTTCATAGGCAGAGCAGGTGATAATAATAACTTTTTTCTGGCAGATGCATAGATGGAAAACCATGTGTTAAGCTGGTGGAACATACCTCTGAAAGTTGCTTCTCTTCACTACACAAAACAGTTGTGTCAGAGAGATCACAGTGATTTGCAAAATCAGCAAAAGGAATCTACAATGTGGTGAACAAACTATCAGGCACCCAAAAAGTAGTCATCCTTAAAACAGTCGTAAACGATTTAACCTCTCTAGAAGTCAAAATAAAGGAGCTCGCTGAATGAATGTCCTTCCAACAGGTATCATCAGACACAAAACAAACTAAAATAAAATAGAGTTAATACCTCAAAATCACCTTTAACTATCCACATTTTGTCAGTATAATATTTAAACTTTAGGGTGTTGTTACACCACCACCCACCTCTCTACCCCATCCCAAACTATAACATTTCGTATCAAAAAAGACATGCAGTGTCAAGCTAAGTTGCTCAGACTCGGGTGCGGGTATCCGAGACCTATGCAAATCCGAGAGTCGGATTCGGCAAAATTTAAATTTTAAGATTTGGGGGTGCTAATCCGAGTATGGATACGGCTAATTGGTATACCCGGTATATATAATATAAGGTGTAATATTATATATACTTGGTATAATTGCTTATTATTTTTAGCGTACCTCTAAAAATAAATTATATCAATAACAACAATAATAATATATCTAGTATAATCAAATAAGTGGATATATATATATATTATATATATATAATATCATTATATATATATAATATCATTAAAAATATTTATAAAATATATATAATGATTAATTGCATATTTTAGTACAATTGCATACAAAATAAAAGGAGTATAATTGTTAAAGAAGAGGGAGAATACAATAAACATGAAAAATATAATTTATTTTATAAAAAAGGACACTTATTTCGAGAAACCCTTCATCTCTGGGAGTTCTTTTTCAAGAAAAATTGAAAAGACTTTGTACTTCTTCAAGAGAGATAAAAAAGATTTTGTATTTCCTTGTACTTTTTCAAGAAAACTTTCTTTCTTCTCTGTACTTTTTTGAAGCTTTGTCCTCTTTACTTTCTCAAGCTTCATCATAAAAATAATTCTGCCTCCTCTCTAAAGGCGTCGCCGGAAACTGATTTTTTTCCCTAAATCTTTTCTCGGCTCTGGTCAAAGTGTCGGATTGACCGAATCCAACACGCACCCCGCACCCGCGCCCACACCAGTATCGCGTCGAGACGGGTTCGCCTGCAACTATGAAGAGTCCACGCCGAGAAAAGATTTGGGAAAAAAAATCAGTTTTCGGCAACGTCTTTAGAGAGGAGGCGGAGTTATTTTTATGATGAAGCTTGAGAAAGTAAAGAGGACAAAGCTTCAAAAAAGTACAGAGAAGAAAGAAAGTTTTCTTGAAAAAGTACAAGGAAATACAGAGTCTTTTTTATCTTTCTTGAAGAAATACAGTCTTTTTTATCTTTCTTGAAGAAGTACAGAGTCTTTTCAATTTTTCTTGAAAAAGAACTCCCAGAAATGAAGGGTTTCTCGAAATAAGTGTCCTTTTTAATAAACAAATTATATTTTTCATGTTTATTATATTCTCTCTCTTCTTTACCAATTATACTCCTTTTATTTTGTATGCAATCGTACCAAAATATGCAATTAATCATTATATATATTTTACAAATATTTTTAATGATATTATATATATATATACACTTATTTGATTATACTAGATATATTATTATTGTTGTTATTGATATAATTTATTTTTAGAGGTACGCTAAAAATAATAAGCAATTATACCAAGTATATATGCTATTATACCTTATATTATATATACCGGGTATACCAATTAGCCGTATCCCCGCACCCGTATCCATACTCGGATTCGCACCCCCGAATCTTAAAATTTAAATTTTGCCGAATTCGACTCTCGAATTCGCATACATCTCGGATACCCGCACCTGAGTTCGAGCAACTTAGAAGTAGTTTAAATATTCAAACTTTTCAATTGAGATTATTATTATTATTAAGTAAATTTTGTTCTAAATTGCAATTAAGTTTATGTTATTGATTATCTTTTTTTATTTTCCGGTTATTTTTAAAATATGAGTTTTCAACTGAATTTACTATAATAAAAAAATTATTGTATTTTTTGAAGAGGGAAAAAAAGAAACCAATAAAATTTAGATAAGCCAAGAAGAAGAACAAATAAGAAAAAAAAAAATGTTTTACGCTTTAGTGTAAGATCTCTTTTGTTAATTTTTGTATTACTGTTATTTTAGAGTTATCTTTAACAATTGAGTTTACTGTTATGGTAAAATACAGTCGTGATTTTTAACTAGATATTTTTTCTGATTATTATATTTTTATTTTACTACTCCTTCTGTCCCAGCTTATATGACTCACTTCCCTTTTTAGTCAGTCCCAAAAAGAATGACACATGTCAATATTAAGTAACAATTTAACTTTAGAATGTTATTTTATCCTTAATGAAATGATTAATAATCACATAAACATCTATCACTTATTTTAGATCACAAATTTCAAAAGTCTTTCTTTTTTTCTTAAACTACATGCCAAGTCAAACTAAGTCATATAAAATGGGACGGAGGGAGTATTATATTAGGTTGTGTTTCAATCAGTTCTCACTTATTATAAAAGATAAGATTTAAAAAAATAAAAAATGAATAAGAAAAGAAGAAAGCAAAAAGAAAAAATAAGAAATAAGAGATATAAAAATAATATAAAATACCACATGGATCCTCTTGTTTGCCTATTTTCTAGCTCCTATACACTACAAAGAGAGTAAAACCACTATCCATGCCACTTGACACTGAAAGGAGTTTCAGATAGAAAAAGTTATAATTCAAGGGTATAACAGCAACACCCCATAATTTAAGTATTAAACTGATGAAAAGTGGATATTTTAAGGTGGTTTAAGGTATAAACTCAATACTGTTATTGTTTTGATAATGGTAACTTACTCAATATAATAATTAAAGAAAACAATAAAATCCCCTTAACAGAAATACCATTGATACCCCTCTGGAACTTTCCCATGCTCGCGATGTAACTGAAATGCAGACAAAGAGTTTTTCATCAATGTGGGCATCCATGTCCATAATCCATGATACTAAAGGAAATGTTGAAACACAAAACCTGCTCCATGAAAAGGAAACAGACTACTTTTCCAACATGCTGCTTTGCTTCTTTGGAGCACAGCTGATAATAAGGGTAGGCAGTTTCCGCATAAGTTAAGACGGTGTTCAGGCATTTAGTTCATATAGACTGGAATAGCTGGTTTATTAACAATGAGAACTACTTCCTTTAACCAAATCCACATCACTAATATGAAACTCACGTCATGAGAAGATAGATGTGTGCTTCCAGCTTCCTTTATGTTTTAATCTTAAGTGGTTTAGATGAATTTCTTCAACAAAATAAATCATTCTAGAGAAAAAGGCAAGGAACACAAGGATTCTTGCAGGTTCAGCTAAACTGCTGAAGTAAAAAAGGAAATTTTAATCCTGTCTACTTCTTGCCGCTTATTAATCATGTAGGAAGCTAGAGTTTAAAGATATAAAATACCAACTATGTCATTTGTGAATATTTAACGGTAAGAAAACACTGCAATCATAACAAAATGCACAACAGGTCTGAATCAAATGGCGACCATCTTAGGAGAAGCATTTGAAACTCCGACTAGATCATATCGAAACTGTGTGCACATATTTGCAAGCCTGTAGGAGACAACTTAATTCAAGTAATTTGTAATTAAAAAATTCTTTTAAGAAAAAAATGTATCTACATTGAAAGATTTTACCTAAAGCACATGCATATTTGAAGTTCTCTAATGTCACATCTTGGATAATTTCAGAGAATTGGAAGGAAGCCTGAAATCAAGAAGAAAATAATATATAGGAAATAGCTTGGGTTAAGATTTATTGTTTTTAAGAGAGTGACAACAAGAAATGCTATCAGGCACGTAAACCAAGGTTAGTTAAAGTCTTCTAGTTCCGGGGTACCCGTACATCGCCGGTAAGTTTGGTAAGTGTGTTTTACTTCCATCAAACAATACAACATACCCAATATAATCCCACAAGTGGTGTTTGAGCAGGGTAGGATGTACATAAACCTTAACCTTACCTTTGTGGGGTAGAGAAACTCTTTCTGGTAAACCCTCAGCTCAAAAGCAGAGTAATCAAAGTAGGAATGAAAGGAAAATAACGTCGGCATAATATCAAGAAGTACACATCATATATAGCAACAGGTACTAGTAAAGATCGGAGACTAAGATACTACTTCATCCAGTAATTGACTAAAAACATGGACAACAATATTAATTTTAGAGTTGGAGATAAGTCATAGATATCACCAAAAATGTTATTTTTTGGAAACATGGTATGACCAGATGGAAACAAGGAACAACTTGCTACGAAGAATGATGATCAGCTGGAAAGTTATGACCTGGATATGCCATTTATTACAACACAAGGTATCAGAGGTTAGAGGTAAGGAAGTCAGAAAGTGGAAGCTCAAGGACCATCAAGCCAACTACTTTTGTGTAAAGAAATTTAATGACTTCGGCAGATTTATATTAACTGTAGAAAGAACAGGGGAGTAAAAGATCCACTGTTATACTACCAGAAACAGCACTCAATACAGGATGGGACAAGCCAGCATACAAAATTAAAAGTCTTATTTATAGAAGGGATCACATTATAACAGAATCACAACCTCTAGTGGTGGACTCAACCAATGTTGAAGCAACTAATAGATACAGGTGGACAGCTAGTGCTGGAAAAATCATTGAAGATCCAGGGGAAGGGAGCAACATCAAGCTAATGGAGCAGCGAAAATTCCTGATAAAGAAATTCAGAGCATGCTTGGTGGGACACTTTGACGGAGAGGAGATCCGAAACCAAACAGTTATTTGAGGATAGGCTTAGGGCAAATGGGGAAACTCAATCGGTGTATTTAAAATGTGTGACCATCAATTCCTGTTTTGAGTTTCCAACCAGGAAACTGGCGGAACACATTCTGATTTGGCACTGGAAGTGGGAGCAAAAATCTCTGCAGTTGTCCTGGTGGTCACCATTGTCTGGATGTGTGCTGGAAAATTCCAGTTTGCCGGGACTTAGATAAGAGTTCCAGGTCTTCCCTTTTAGTCTTACCTCATGCAGTTTTTGCTTTCTGGTTGGCTTGGTGGTGCTTTCCTTCCCCTGTGAAGAGAAGACAGAAAAAGAATGTTTCCTAACTTTCCGTTTTTTGATGAAATAAGAAGGATATCATTAACAAAAAGCATCAAGAAGATGCAAGCATTACAAAGAGATTACCAGCTCCCAGGAAGGCAAAAAAAAGCTATCATAACTATCAAGATCTATGGAGCTGATAAATTCTAGGAATGATTTAACCGTAATTACAGAGGAATGGTTGATCCAACTAAAAAGACTAATCAAACATCTAGCCTTAAGAGAGGAAAGGGGTCACTTTTTGAGGCAAGAACCATTAAGACTGACCCAGCTGAAACAGATACTTTTGGAGGCATCTTAGTTCTCCAGAGAAGTTTCCAGAGCCATAGATCAATAGTGTCTTCCTTGAGCTTAGATGTAAGTAGCCTTCTTTGACCAAATAGGAGCCATCCCTGTTACTTCCCCAAGTGAGTCTATCCTTGCTTTGGCTGTGAACTGAGCTGGTCTGGATGGTGGCCATGAGGGGTATAAATTCTTCTAACTCCCCGTCGTTTAAATTTCTCCTCAGAGTCGCACATTCTTCCCAACACTAAGAGATGGTTGATTCTGAATTGGAGGCAATCTGAAATATTCTAAGAAATACGTTCATAAGAGAGATGTTTCCAGCCAAGTGTCTTTCCAAAACTGGATGTACTCCCCACATCCCACTTTGAGAGTAGCATTGCTATAGAAAACCTCCCACGACTTCCTCATAGCTTTCCAAACCCCTGTGCTAACGGATTGTGACTTCATTCGAGCACCAGTGACGAGTGCTACCAAATTTTGCTTGGATCACCTCCTTCCATGGACCAGTTGTCTCCTGATTGTACCTCCAACGCCACTTCTTAGCATACACTTGTTATGTAATGCCAGGTATTTAATCCCTAAGCCTCCAAACTGCTTTGGCCTGGTAACTTTGGCCCATTTCACAGGGTGGAATTTGTAGTCCTTACTATTACCTTCCCAGAGGAAGTCTCTCCTAATCTTGTCAAGATGTTTTTGCACCTTAACTGGCATAGGAAAGAGGGACATAAAATAGGTGGGAATACTATCCAAGACACTATTGACGAGCATTACCCTGCCCCCTAGTGAGAGATATTGTTGTTGCCAGGAAGTCAATCTTCTTTCAAACTTTGACACAATACCACTCCAAGCCCCATGATTTGTAACTAGCACCCAGTGGTAACCCCAAATAGGCAGTGGGAAAAGATCTAATTGAGCAGCACCTGATGTCTGCCACATTCTCCAAGTCAGGGACCTCATTAACAGGGAAGATAATACTTTTAGGCCTCATTTGTTTGCACTTAATGGAGGTATGAATCTTAATCATTCAGATTCAGCCCATTAAGTACGTTTGGTTTTTAGGTCTGAATCTGAATCATTTAGATTCAGCCCATTAAGTTCATTTGTTTTATTTTTTAAAAAGCCTCTTAATGGGTCTGAAGAGTTCTGAACGAATAAGATCTGTAGGAGACTCTTAACAACATTCAGACTCATTTAATAAGTTATCAAGAAATAAATCAACGCTTCTCTGCTTTGGGCGTGCCTTTTATCTCATAACTAAAAACTTTCTTTTATCTCTTTTCTCAATCAAACACCATTTTTTCCCTCTTAAACTGTTAAGTTTTCATAAATACTTTCAAGTTTTTTTTTATATTAATATTTTTCTTGTATTGACGTGTGCCAAGAACACTAGTTGCAAAAATATTGTTGGTGTATGTTGTTTATCAAGGTTTTTGAATGAAAATATAGTACTCCAAATCATGATTATTAAAAACAGCGACTATGTATAAATATTTGAGGTCTCTTATTAGTATTTAATTGTCTAAGGCCAACAATTTTATTGAGACTCTTTGATTATCAAACTCGCTTGTGAGATAACACTAATATACTAATATATTATTGTTGTTGAACTATATACATTGTTGAGGTATTTTATTAAAATTTTGTTTTAAGCCATTAATTTTATTGAAACTTTCTATGATCAAACCCTCTGTGATATTACACTAGACATATTATTATTGTAGAACTATGTATATAGTTTATGACTTTTATTAGTATTTTATTTTAGGCCACTAATTTTATTGAGACTCTTTAATCTTCAAACTTTGTATGATCAAATTTGCTTGTGAGATTAGTCTGTATATATTATTATTGTTGAACTATGTATACACTTGAGATCTCTTGTTTTAGGCAACAATTAACATTCAAAATATTCATTATTTTCTTGTATATAGTTTTGACATTAGTACTGTAGTAACTTGTCTTTCTAATTTTTATGTTTTTAGTTATAGAACTTTGCCTGATATTTTTAAATTTTAGATTAAACAATTTAAATTTAATACAGTACTAATATTTTTGAGAACTAAAATCAAGGTATTATATTGCAACAAATGGCTAACATTTTTTTAACTTAAAAAGAACTTTTTTCAAGTTATATATTTATATTGTTGAACTATGTATATTCTCTTATTAAAATTTTGTTTTAGCCAACTAATTTTATTGAGATTCTTTGGTCATCAAACCTACTTGTAAAATTACATTAGATATATTATTATCATATTTTAATATTCTAATACATGTGAATCAGAGAGTCGGAGAAAAAGGAGATACTTTAACATACTACAACTAGATTAGTTTTTACTTCTATATTCTAAATATGAATATTTTTTCTTCATTTTTGATCTTTAATCATCTTGATTGTGTTTGTTTAGTTATTCTATGTTGTTTGTTTAGTTATTTTATGTTGCATATGTTCATATGTTATATCTATTATAGTTTATATTTCAGCTATGGAACAATCTAATGAAAATCAAAGAGTATTTTGGAAAAGTTTGGAGATAGACAAGACCGTTTTAGAAAATTGTATTCAAGAAATATCCTTGCATGGAAGACTTGGAAGTAGTTTGAAGATAGAGTCATGGAATAGGGTTAGAATAGCTCTGAAAACCTGTCATGTTTTATTGTTACCCAAAGACAGATGAAGAATCGTTTTGATTATTTAAAAGAAAAATATCAAGCTTGGGTGCCAATAACTAAAAAGACTGGCAATATTTATGATCCATCAACCAATACTATTATGATGTCTAATAGTGAGTGGGATGAATGCATAAAGGTTAGTATTATTTACTTAATTTTTTCTTCATTTTGTTGTTAAAAAAAAGGTTTGAGGTTCATATTAAACATATGGTCTCTTATAGTATGGCCTCTGATATTTTAATATAGGGTCATCCAAAAGCAAAGACATTGAAGACTTCACCATTACCCTTTCTAGATTTGTGTACAAACTTTTTGAAGGTTCTACTGCAACAGGAAATCATGGTTGGAGTCCAAGTTGTACCTATACTCGTCCTGGTGTATCTTTTGTATCTACTACTATAGATATAGATACATCTGATGAAGTTGAAGAAGTAGATAGTGACAAAAATAGTGAAGCTCTTAATAATTCTCTATCACAATCTTCAGTTTTAGCTGGAAAAAAAGTTTTGGGGAAGAAAAGAAAATCTTCTTCATCTCAATAGGAAATCGATGAGAAGATGAGTGATGCTTTGGAGTTATTGATTAAAAAAAATAGTGCACCTGCATTTGAAGAATGTATGGAAAAATTAGATGGACTTGGATGGGAAGAACCATTATACAGTACAGCTGTTAGTATATTTTGTGAAAGTGACAGCTACAAAAAAGCATGGATGACGCTAGAGGTTCACAAGTTAGAGAATTGGATTAACGTTATTGGAAAAAAATTAGGAATTCTTTAGTTTTTCTAATTAGCTAAAGTATATGTTAGGCATTGATAAAGTGATACCTTATTTATTATTTTTCGACTAGTATTATCATACGAATTGAACTTTTTGATATTATATTGTGCCTATAAAATATTTTTATTTTTGATTTTTTTTATGTTATTTTTTATTATTATGAATATGTGTTGTGGTTAATTTTTTTATAATTATGTAGATTTTTATGTTAATCAAATACACAACGTATTATGCTTATTATCGTGTATTGTTCATTATTTTTGTTAAAACAGTTTAGAGATGGACAATGAAGATCAAATATTATGGTTGATGAGCTTGTATTTGTGTAGAAAACGTCTTAGACTCAAGAATGTTCAAAGAAATAAAGACTTAACATCATCTTTATCTGGTCAGGATTACACATTGGAATTATTGTCTGGTTCTAGTCGACAATGTTTGGAGTTGATGATCATGTCTCGTGATGCATATGTGCGACTGTGTCAATATTTTAGACATAATGAATGGCTCATAGATAGTAAATATGTATCTGTCGAAGAAAAAATAGCAATATTTTTATGTATTATAGGGCATAATGAGCGTTTTGTGGTTATCAAGAGAAGATTTCAACATTCTTCGCAAACCATTCACAAATATTTTCATGAGGTTCTTGAAGCAATGATGAAATTTGCGAAAGAGATGATATCATCTACATCGTCCAATTCAAATTCAAATATTTCAAGTGCTCAACAAAGATTACGCAGAATTTTCACGGTATTATATTTCATGTTATCATTGTAGAATTTTATTTAAATTTTTTGGTAACTTTTAATATTTATATATTTATTTGTAGGGAGCATTAGGTGCACTTGATGGAACATTAGTGCATGCAGTTGTTCCCGCTAATCAACAAATCATGTATAGAGGAAGAGGAAAGGGTAAATGTTATCAAAATGTTCTAGGTATATGCGATTTTAACATGATCTTCACTTATGTTTATGCTGGATGGGAAGGCGTAGCACATGACGCACGAGTTCTAACGGAGATTGTATCTAATCCAGATAATGGCTTTCCATTTCCCCCTCCTAGTAAGATATACAACTTAAATTATTATGAAATAATGTTTAGCTCTTTTTTGTGATTATTTGAACATAATTTTAATGACAGATAAGTACTATCTATGTGATGCGGCATATCCAAACACTCGAGGATTTCTAGCACCATATCGCAACGTTCGATATTGGTTAGGAGACTATCATCTTAGGTGTGCTATTAATAAGGAGGAAAAATTTAATCATGGTCATGCACAACTCAGAAATGTTATAGAACGTGCTTATGGAGTTCTTAAAGCAAGATTTCCTATATTGGATAAGATGCCTCCATATTCTATTGATGTTCAGAGAGATGTTGTTATTGCATGTTTTGCAGTTCATAATTTTATCAGGAAGGAGAGTATAAATTATGACCTTTTTAATCAATACGATTCACCTCAATTAATATGTGACGAGGAAGAAGGAGAACATGAAGAAGTGTTGGATGAAACAAATGGACCTGGTTGGACAACTGCAGACTCACAGATAATGAGTAATATGCGTGAAAAACTTGCACTTCAACTAATGCAAAGAAGAGGAAATACTTGAGAGTTTTATATTTTCATCATTTGACACGTTTTATAATATTTGAACATTAGAATTTGATCATACTATTTTATAGGTAATTATTAAATTTTCTTATATCTGATCAATTGAATCAGAAAAAGATTTGATTAGTTGAATAATTCTTTTTTATGAAGAGATGTTTATGTTGAATTCTTAAAAATATTCATTATACAATAAATTTTACTTGCATATCATATAATTTTAAAAAAAAAATCAAATGTAAGCATTTAAAACTTTTTTTTGATCAAAAGTAATATGTTTTGTTTGAAATGAAAATTTTATAATATTTTCATAATATATTGTTCAATTTCACATGCACATTCAGATATTGAAAACAAACAATATTAATTATTTAGTGTTCAGATTTAGAGACCACATCTTAATATTCAGATGTGTATTCAGATCAAAACACCTAAATCTTAATGCAAATCTTAATATTCAGATGTGTATTCAGATTCAGACCTCTTAATCTTAATGGAAACAAATGAGGCCTTAGTGTCACGCCCCAAGCCTACACCCTGGACGTGGACGGCACTCGGAGGCCATTGCTGGCCCCAAGCAGACCCTTGTCCTGGCTTACTTAACTCAGCGGAAGACTTAACTCATAAGAATAAACTCAATGCAATAGTTAGCCAAAATGACAACTTATGTCTCAAAACAAAGTATCTGCAAATACATAGATGATAGACTCAATACTAACTGTCTGACTGTCTATGAAGCCTCTATAATACTGAGATGGATGTTGGGACAGACCCCACAACATCCTAATAAATAAAAACTAGGAAAGCAAAATAAAAGAGTCCTCTGAAATGTAAGGAGGCTCACCACTAACTCTGGAGTGCTCAACTGGATCAACGGCGCGCTGGATGCTGATCCTGATTACTTGCGTCTGCATCATGATAAGATGCAGGCCAACTGGCATCAGTACATTGAATGTACTAGTATGCGAGTTGGAAAGCTAAACAACAACTTAAGCTTGAAAGGAGTACAAAGGAACACTTACATTGGTTCTGTTTAGCTCGTCAACAACTGAACTCAATATAAAGCAATAAGACACATGCAATATATATAAAGCTTGTGAAACAGTGTAAACAACTTAGTTCATTAAAGATAAAACACTAACAAACTCAACTTTACTTAAATATAAAAGTAATATAACTTTTGTGGGAGATTCTCTAACCGACAACCACCACTATGAGCCTAAGTGGTGATACATCGTCTTGCCCACGCTGCCAGAACTGTCCTATACTTTGCCGTCATATAGAACGCTTAACTTAGTGGATCCACTAGTCTATGCTAAAAACATCTTAAGGAGTCATCTAAAAAGTATGATCCTTTACTACCCATGATGACTACATGGTTTATGG